>VWYK01042764.1:0-11532 GCA_013399775.1 Semnornis frantzii | reverse complement strand
TTGAGGTCCTTTCCAACCCTACCATTCTACGATTCTACGAATTTCCAAGAACTACTAGCCTACCTCGTAATACAAATTAATAGGAAATGTGTGTAAGATCACCTGAATTTTATACTGATCACAATCACCACAGGTAATAATCCAGTTTGGTTACAATGGGTTAGTTCAGTGTTAATGGGTCCAAAAGATTAACATAATTCTCCTTAAAATGAATTCACACTTCACTGGTACCATTAGGTTTTAATGATGCTTTCATTGAAAGACTCTCTCTCAGAAATAACACCCATTTTTCTTTGACCAGATATGAAAATACATTTATAGAAAAGGTGGTATTAAGTATCCCTAATTAATGGCGACATTTTTTTTTCCTCCACAGGTAGCCATGATTAACACTGTGTATCACTTATTCCCAAGTTGGATGCAAATCACTGTCTTCCGAGACTAAGGAACCAAATATGCCGATAAATCCAACATGATAATCTGAAAAAAACCAACTGGTATCTAAAGAAATTTAAGCAATAAACTGTTTTCACTGCTCAAACTGCACTGCAAGGAGAAGCATATGGCTTGAGGATTTATAAAGCAAACATCGTGTCAAATACACAGGTAAAGATTTTCGCACTTGGTTTTACCTAGCCAGTAAATCATGAAGCTGTGTTGATCTTTCCATTACAATGGAATCAAGACATATATCCTGTTATTTCCCAAAGGCAGAACTATAAATATAAAGGTTAAAAAATGTTGAAACAAGAAAAGAAACCAAACCAACAAACATAAGCCAGCAAGTTCAAATACAATGTCAAATCAATTGTGTTTTGTTAAATGCTAATAAATAATTGAGGTTTTAACTATTATTTAAGAATAATAAACATAGTGTTACTGTATGTCATCTAATTAAATACTGTAAAAGCACAGAAGTATTTATTATGTTAAAACACAGAATTAAGTAACAGATACCAATATTATGCTCAAGAATTTTACCCCCTGGGAAGCATTTTCGCATTTACATTTTGAAGTAGAGACTCACAGAAAGCCTACTTTGTGAGGCATGCTATCAAACCACTGCTTTTTTAGGTGACATTTCTACTTCCTAAAGATTTAGGCATATCCAGTAAGCTCAATAATACAAAACAGACAAGGAACCAAAATGACAGAAAGCTTCTGATTACATTAGTGTGACTCAGATTTATACACCCTTAGAGAAAGAAATAAAAATGTGTTCACATTTACTAGATCACATTCAACTTAACTTGCATCTCATTCAGATTATTGCATTAATGCAGCTACGAAGAAAATATTTACATCATTACCAAAACCAAGCCTTTCATTAGAATAATCACTGATTTATTTTAACTGCCAAATGATCTAATATTATTTCTTATCTCAACATCCCTAAACCCAGAGGTGCAACTGCATGTTTGTATCACAGAACTGCATGCACACACACCATAAACAAACTGGTTCTAAAACCCACAAGACTCACATGCCCAATGCAGCAGAGAGAAAAATGGAAGCTATCAATAGAAACTACTTGTCCTCCAACGCTGAAGTGTTTGCAAGCAAGACAAGTCTGCATGCAATAATGGCAGGGTTTAGCACTCCCTTCATGAAGTATGAAAAGCATGGTGTAAAGTCAATGACCACTGTAAGCATGGGTGACCCAATCTATAGTTTTGCTCCACCACAAGGTGGTCCATAAGCTTTGACATGAACTCCTTTTGCAGCCTGAATTTGCAGAAGGTTGAGAGATGCTTATCTCTGAAGATGGAGTAAAAACCAGAAGGTTGTTTGAGTGCACTCCAAGTACAAGCTACGCAGGTAATCTTTCCAGTGTTCTGCTGCAAATGGTTAATTGTTCTTGTGGAAGACTAATTTTAAATAGCATTTACACATCCAGCCTTACTTACAGTTTGTTACGTCCAGGTATTAACTATTTAAGCAATGAATACCCAAGACTTGGCATTAGTATTCTGTGGCAGTGTTGTAACACTTCAAAATTAATTTCCAAACGGTATCTACTTGAACTCATCCACAGTGGTGACTCTGCTTTCTAAAACTCAGTTTCTCTTTTGCTTCAATTTTTTTAATACCAAACTTTACATAGGCACAGAAGTAACATATATGGAGAATCGAACTCAGCATTTAGTCTCAATTATTTTTATCCTGTTTCCCAACCATTCCATCATCCCTGTTGCTGCCTGATCCAAGCATGACATTACTCCAAACTGCACATTGATTAGCAAAACCATGCAACTGCAGACATATTTTAGTTCTGTAATGATGGATTAAAATTAATGGTGAGCTATTTATGAGTTTCCCTGACCCCTGGCACATCTGGTAGACACAGTTGTATGGCAGGCCAAATACTACACAGTGGATGATTTACACATAAAGGAGTCATCCGTGCTTTGATTACAACTACCTGGGTATGTTAGAGGTCTGGAGGACCAGCAAAACTCATTACAGCTTTGCCTATTTTAACCTGACTCATGGGGATACATCAAAATTATTACATTCACTATATAACTTAAGCAAATATTACTTCCCTCGCAATAAATATAGACATTATTCCTCAAGATGGGAATATTCTCTTCTGAAAAAAGAAATTAGGTATCATGTCTCATAGAAATATTTACAGTCTCCTGATTGTCTGCTTCAAATATCAGCAGTTCTGTCTTCAAGGTGTGCCCTATCTGTGGGTAAAATCAGCTGGGTGGCTTGAGCACAAGATACACACCACAAAGGTTATGACCCTTCCCTAAAGGAATTTTTCAAAATAAAATAATTTCTGGTGCTTTTAAGACAGTCCAACTTCACTGTTACAACAGTGAAGGCAGCTGCACCTGAATGTGACAATCTCACATATAAAGCTGAGTTAGGATCCAAGAACAGAGACATTATGCAAAGCAAACCCAAGAATAACACTATGGCAAAATTAAAAAGGTACAATTGCATCACTACTTCTGAAGACTAAGCTGTAATTTAAAGAAAAAAAAGTTCTTCAGAACCAACCACAGAGAATGTAAATAAGATTAAATAAAACACCTGAGCTGAGCAGCATATCATCCACCAAGTCTGCCGCATTAACTCCCACTAGTGAAACTGTTAAGCTTATTGTTACTCAGACTGCTGCTTCACTCCCAGGTACAATAAACCCCCATTCCAAAAAATGATCTCCACAAATCCAATAGCAGATAGGAAGTCATCTGCTCTTAGCACTAGAAGTTAAATTATTTTTCTTTTTTTTTTGGCGAGTTTTATCCACATTCAGCTGTCATAAAAGCAGTTACCCACTAGAATAGAAGCATCATATTGCATTTAACATAAATCTCTCAAAATATATAAGCCCCCCCTTTGCACTTTAATCATTTGCTAACAGTTACAATAAGATTGTATTAAAAATTTAAAGTGCCCTACTTAATGCAATTTACCTTCAAAGGTCCATTTCCAGAGAAGGAATTCAAATGATATAAATGTCGAACACTTGATCAGATTTATTGCGCAGAAGAATATTTCTCTTGATACAGATGTGACGAGTGAAGGCTAATGACTTCAGTTTTATGACTTTTTAAGCACTTAATGGGAAAATTTAGACATTTTCTCAAGACTAAGCTCTGGCAAGAACGGTACATTTAGAGAATGACAGAACAGAAGAAAGCTGCATGATCGCTTTAGAGATGACCTGTTCAATGGCATTATTAACGGGGAGATTAATGTCAAGTATTTATCCAGATAATTTGTCACACAACAGTTAGGCCTCAGTGCCTCCCTACTAAAAACAGGGACAGGGAATAGAAGCAGAAACTGCAGACTTCAGCCAAGTTTCTGTACCAAACTGGGGCAGAAATGCAAAATCCTGCGGGAGGACAGCTGAAGCTGCTCTGAGACTGTACAATAAGGAGCTAAGCATTAATGCTGTAGGTACAAATTAGTCATTGCCATGTGTATCTCCTAAGGGCCTGAAGGAAAATAAAAAACCCGAAAACCTACCAGCCTCTCACATTTCCAGCTATGTTTTCCATAAACTTGAAAAGTACTTCCAAAATCCTACAAAGCAGTAGTTTTGCTTGTCCAAAAAGATACTATTTTTTATCTGAAAGACAGCTGGGAGTCCTCGGACTTCAATTAACGTCTAGGTACTTATGCAATCAATCATCAAGTGCTATAAATTTCCTATATTTCTCATTAGTTACACTATTGCACAGCCTAAATCTAAACAGACCTTTCTGCAAGACTGTAAATTATGATGCCTAAGATGAGCAACTGTATCAGCCACCAGAAGAAGTATAAATGATGAGAGTAAGTCACTTGTAGATATGCTAAACTGAAGCTGATTTATTTATCACCGTTCTTTTTTCTACAAAAGTATCACCAACAGAAGCACTACTAGCACACTATATCTCTTGGAGTTTGCATATAGGACTGGGAACCAGTAATGACCTGTCCTTATTAACAAGTTTTATGCATGAAATCCAATTTTCTATGGAAAAAATATTTCTTCAGCATCTGCCAATAATGTTGTGTCATTAAACGCAGGCACGCAAAGGTTTGTTTTTCTTCAAGCTCTAAATCTTAAATTGGTTTTGTGAGTCTGAAAACCATTTTCAGCCTTTTTAAAAAAGAATGCAAGTGGTGAGACATGTCAGAAGGTACCTAACAGCAGCATCTTGTGGGCTTACAAAACTTGGGGTTTGTTGGAGGGAAACCCTAAAGACTAAGTATTCACACATTTATTAACAATTAGCTTTTTAGTCTTATGCCAGTTTTATAATTATTATTCTTCTGAATTAAAACTCCCCTAGGTGATTAACGACGACTCATGCCCCAAGCAAAGCATTGCTCTAACTACACTTGGCATTGACTCCACAAAGCCAGGGTGACTACAGTGCACTGCTTTGCTTTGTGTCACAGAAAGTAGAAGATTCAGTCACAGAACAAATTCCAGATACTACTTTAAACATCCGAGGCAACACCATGTGTTCCAAAAACCAAGCAGAAACAATTTACAAATGAATAGCAAGTGTCACACCAGCAGTCAAACCCAAATTTGCCATTTTCCTACCCTATCTGCCTTGTGCCCAGTTACATTAATTGTTGATTTTAATTCCTTTGCCAAGGGCTTCCTCAGAAGGCAGGACAACTCCTGCCCACATAGGAGCACCATGGCAGCAGGTGCTGCCAGCTCCATCCTGTGCCTATGGCCAGAGCAGCACCCTCCCCTCACCAAGCATTGCCAGATCTCACCTCAACATCCTAAGGACAAAGATGACTGTCTCCCTTGGAAGAAGCTCCACTAGAAACTAAGGCTTCAATCATGTTCATATATGTAAGACACAAAATAAATTAATCTCAGTAAGAAGATCACAAATAATTTGTACAATGCAAAGACTTTTGGTTAAGCAGTAACAGCAGCTGAGCCATAACTGTGAAGCACACAATTACTAGCACTGGTGTTGAGAGCCTGGTCAAGATTGCCCATTTCTCTGCAGAAGTTCCCAAGTGAATGCAGCATTCACTACTCAGCACTCAGCCTGGATTACTGAAACACACTCAAAAATCTGCCTTTGGTTTCTGTCTGTGGAAGATTTCTTAAAAAGCTCATTCAAAGTTTTGAAGTTACAGGAAATTTTCACTTAAGGGCTATAGATCAGTAGCCAAAAGGGAAAAAAAGAAAATCAAATAAACCCAAAAAAAAAGTAAATAGAGTTTAAGCACATGGCTTGGCTAGCTCCACTAGTTACCAACCAGCTGCCAACTACCAGTAGGTAATGCAGTTGAGTCTGATGTGCTCATTGTCAAGGTAGTCACCAAGAAACCACTTTTTGCCTCAACCATCCTCCCCTGCAAATCTCAGATGCCAAACAAGTTTGCCAGAGTCCTCAATTACTAAAATTAGTTGAGCCTCTGTGCCCAACAGTCACACTTAACATTCAGGATCATTTTCATAACACAGAGGCAGTCCACATGGTCTTGCCCATCTGTCAAGTAACTTTACAGTTTACTTCCTCAGACATGTTTTAGCATGCATTGCTAAAACACGGATCTTGGAGAGATTGTTCCTCCTGAAAACACAAAAATCAGCAACATATCATAGTATGTGAAGAGGAGCTATTAAAATAGTTCTGCATTCTACACAGTTACATCTGAGTTGTACAACAGATTACACTGTACTTTCCATTTCCCACAACATACTAGCAATAGACAGAGTCTGGTCAAGTTGCTTTGGACATGCATACATACACAGCTCAAAAAACAATGGAGAGGAAACAAAGTAGCTTGATGTAAGTGAGGACTGATGTACAAAATGTACATTGAAGACTCTGTTACTCCAGCAATTCAGACATTGTTAAAGTAACCACACAAACAGTACAACAGTCTTTTGTACATTCGAAGGGTATTTTTATCCTCAGCAAAGGATTCAGGATGCCCAGATGCCAGCGGCTATCCTAGACCAATACTACATCCAGCTAAGGTTTATACCCTTTAACGTGCATTTGAATATCCCCCACCACGGTGGGCCTGACGATCCATTAGACATCAAAACCAGCTATCTGTAAAAGCTGTTAAGCAACGCTGTTAAGACTGGTCAAAACATAGGCCAGCCCCATCTCTGAGAACCAAAATAAAACTAATAGCATACACAAAAAAAAAGAAAAATCACTGTGCATTTAGTGTGGAGAAAACTCACATAAAAAAAGCATTTGTTTCAATCTTGTAAGTAAAGAGAGGCAAAAATTGCACCTTTAATGATCACAAGCTTCCTTCTGCAGCGTCTGGGACTTAACACTGCAAGCACCCTCATCATATCCAACTTAATTTTCAAAGTAAGATTACATGCTATTCATTTAAGGATTCTCTACAGAAAATGAGAAAATAAAAACCCATTGTGGTGGGTTAGGAAGTTCTGTCCCTCCCCAAAGAAATTTACCAGACTAGCTCATATGGCTTGGAAGTAAGATGAAGCTATATTTACAGCAAAGCAAAATTTACAAGCATATATACATAATATATTTACAAGTATTTACAATTATATACAAATTAGAAATTATACAGAAATTCAAACTCCCTACCAGACAAAGAGAACTACCCAGAAGGGACTCAAAGCCACCCTCTCCTTTCCTGGACAGACAAATAAAAACAAACAGCAAAGCTTATGCTGTTATTTATTAGTGCAAAGATATAGAGCAGAACGAAGGAGAAGTGAAAGGAAGCTGCATCCCAGAAAAGAGTAGAACAAATTATTGACATTTTGGTTTTTTACCCTTTTCAGCAAACCAATGAATGATACAGAGTTCATTATTTTCATTTTACCGCCAATGAGCTAATTTCACTCATCAAAATATTCCAATTAACTGCAAACTAGTACACCCATGTATTTCGAACTTGGTGGCAGTGCTTGATGCTTTCTGGCATAGAAATTCAGAAGGATAATGCCAATACTTACTCTGTTTTACTATGACCACCCCCACACACACATTCACGCAGGCTTTTAGACTCTGAATACACAAGTGCTAATCCCAGAGAAGGAAACAGTTTCAATGGGATTTGCATATGCATACGATTAGTTGAAAAGAAACGATTTGCAATGCATTTCAGACAGGTTTTTGAAGAGCAATCTATGCTAATAATGAACTTTGATGTTTAAAATGTGTTTGTGACACAACAGGGAACATTACAAAGGGATTATGTTTATTACACCGTTTTAAATGTTTGATAGCTCAGACAAAAGCATCCCTATTATAAGAAGAAAAAGAGACCTGTTCTTTCTTAATAAATGGTAAACACACTGCGAACTCATCCAGGATCAGATAGAAGTCATAGAAAGTAAGCAATATAAACGTAATAGCAGCACTTTGACTTGAGTTTTTTTGTTTGACAACTCAGGTGAAAAGACCTTTGGTCTGCCATACGCCAGAAAGAACAAATATATGGGAGCCAATAGTTATACTCTGGAACCGCATAGGATGGCAAGAAACACCATGGCATGATGCACCATGGAACAGTGCATGCCATGGCTGTTTCTCAAGGTGAAGTCAAACCTTCCCAAAAGAGTCCTCGGGCTGGGCACTGCATCCTGCCTTTGTGCTGACAGCACAGGTTTGTTTTCCAGGTGTTCTAAAACACTCTGGTGAAGCTCTGAGCAGGGTGAGGGTGTCGTCACAGTCAAGTTTAATAGTAAGGGGCGTTTTCCCATGCATCTGCTTTGAGACCAGACACCTTCCATGTTAGATCCTATTAGAGAACCACAGAAACATTCTAGTTGGAAAAGACCTCCAGGATCACCACGTCCAATCGTTATCTCTACTCTACAAAGTCCACCTTTAAACCATATCCTCAAGCACCACATCCAAACGATCTTAAAGGCATCCAGGGTTGGTGACTCAAGCACCTCCCTGGGTAGCCCATTCCAATGCCTAACCACTCTGGTTGGGAAAAAAATGCTTCCGAGTGTCCAGTCTAAACCTACCCAGTCACAGCCTGAGGCCATTCCTTCTTGTTGTATCACTATTTATCTGTAAGAGGAGACCAGCAGCAGCCTCTCCGCTACATCCTTTTGGATAGCTGTAGACAGCAATGAGGTCTCCCCTCAGCCTCTTCTTCAAACTAAGTAGCCCCAGCTTCCTCAGTCACTCCTCATAAGATTTCTTTTCCAGGCCCTATTCTTTCATTCAGTAATCACGTAAATTTGTGATAATAAATGTAAAATTAAATCCACAAGGGACAGTTAAAACTAATCTCCAAGGGACAACACGTTGAGGGTAATTAAAGAAATCAAGCTTTAGACATTTCACATGGCCCTCTGTATTGGAGAACCTGCTGAGCAAGCTGCACAGAACACATGCTATAAAGCAGCGTACACGGTGTTAATACCTTTTAAGATTTGTCAATAAAAATCCAAGAAAAAAAGAAGCAGGCCAAGTGATCATACCATAATAAAGAGTTCCATATTAGGAAGAGCAACAAAGACCAGTTAGAAAGGTAGACTATCTTCTAAAGCACTGTAACTGAGCCATAGCTTACATGTGCCTCTTACAAATCTAACAGATGCAAGTAAGAAGGTTGTCAGTGCAATACAGAAAATGTCAACTGGCATTTTAAGAAGCTAATGCTCTGCTGAAGCCCTTCTTGGCCATTATCTAACCTTGTGTCCACTTCCAGCACTCCACACTACAGCATCAGTAGCAACTGCAAAAGCAGGGCTACAGAATCATCTCACAACAGGTATTATCAAGCAGATTTTAGGTTTTGTTTGTCTGAGTTTTTTCCTGTGGGTTGGTTTGGATTTTTTTTTTAATCCTCAGAACTGGATACATTCCCCACAACTGAGCCCTGTTGGCAGGCCTGCTGTTCCTGTGTTACTTGCTTTGCAATCAGTTTGCTGTTCAAGTCATTTGGCTCAAAAAGACTCACAGAAATTGTCATTGCTCTTTTCAGTTTGTCACCAGCTCCACCAGGAACTGCAACACAACAAAATTTAGCACTGAGAAGTCTCTCTGCAATTCAATTTCTGCCACACTGATAGGACACTTGACTTAATTCTATTCTGGTTTTCCTTTTTCCTCTGCTGAGAATAAGGCTCTGTAAAATGCAAGACAATTTAGCAGCAGTGGTATTTTCCCAAGGTACTAAAAACAACAGCAACACAAACACATAATGCAGATTGTAAATCGACAAAGGAGGAACAGATTAGAAATTAAAATCTAAGCACAAGAAATTGAAAACACATTTCCACACGATATTAAAAAACGCCATGTACTCCAAGAGGCTTATAGCTACAATACCCTGCATTTTAAAATAGCAGTAGCTGACTGTTGGAAATGATCATTTACATTTAACAAAACCAAAATAAAATGAAAAAGAACAGATACTGTCATTTTTTCAGCTATGCTTACAAAACTGAACACCAGCACGCAGAACTAGAATTTAAACTCTGGGTGCAATACAGATATTACTGATACAAATATGTTGAATACTGATTTTTAGTATTTGATGGAGAACAAATTAGTGCAATGGGAAAACAACAAAAAACACATTTTATTCATGGCACAGATTAAGCAGAGCACATCCAGAAACAAACAAACAAAAAAATAGAATTCTCAAACTTTTTTCTTCTTCTGGAGTGTTTTTGCTTCAGGAAATGTCTTCCGTTAATACCAAAACCCAATTCCTTCATTTTTATGCCAAGGGGTTCTTTAAATGAATGGGATCTGAGGTTTTATTTTTTCAGGCTAAGACATAGCATCAAGGACAAATATTTCATCCCTTTAATTACTTTTTCTTAAGAAGCAAGTATATTAAACAATCATCTGGACCAAATAACTGAAATACTTCTGCCCATTATTGATGCAGCACAGAGAAGCCTGTCAAGGTTTTACCAGCCCAGCCCAGTCCACCTTTGATCAGCCTAACAAACTATCAGGGCCACACATCACTTCAGATGCCAGGCCACAGCCCTCGCACACTCTAAAAGGTCATCCAAAGGACCATCAAAGGAATTCCAGGGGTCAGATGGTCTGCTGCCCAGATCTGCTCTGAACTTGGGTTTCTACTAACCACCAGCTCTCCTGAAATGAAGTAGCCCTCAGGCCATATCTAGTTCAAGAGTGAATACTGCTTCTTCCTAAAACAGCTGTCAGCAGAGTGGGACTAGAGACTTTATTTACTTCCCATTAGAATGATTAACATTTCCTAATGAAAACACATCTGTAAAAAGCTGACTTGATAATATTGATAGCAAGTGACAGCCTCTCCCTGCAATCCAGCTGTACAAGGATTAATTTGTCATCTTCCCTCCCATAATAGAGAATCTGCACTTCAAGGCACCCCTTTTAGACAGAGTTGATAAACACAACTATAGAAATATTATTTTGATTTAGGAATAAAATACCTCTGGCTAATGTTTACGCAGTCAGTAAAAGATAAATTTGCAAATAACAGTCACAAACAACAACAGCACAGCACCAGAAGTAAAGGTCCAAACTGTGATGGCAGCAATGACGTCTCCAGTTACATACCTGGAACTTCGGCCTCAATATTCAAGGGTTTAAAGTGCTGTTTGGAGCATTTTTCTTCCAAACTGTGAGCATTCCAGCCATCCATACAAAGTAAAGTCTTCCAAGTCTGTGTTTGACAACTCATGCAGCAGATACATATATCCTATCACGTGCACAACAGAACAGGGTATTGGAGTTTTCACCTTCTCCCTTGCTTCACAGAATCACAGAAGGGTTTAGGTTGCAAGACACCACCTATTTCAACCTTTACTATGAGCAGAGACACCTCTGAACTAGCCTTGGTTGCCCGAAGCCTCATCCAACCGAGTGTTAAACATCCCCAGGGAGGACACATCCACAGCCATTCAGAGCAACCTATTCCGGTGTGTCACCACCCTTTTCCTGAAGAATTTCTTCCCAAATCCAGCCTAAACCTACTCTCCCTCAGCTTAAAACCATTCCTCCTTGTCCTGTCTCAAGGCGTCCTTAATGAAAAGTCCCACTCCAGATTTTCGGTAGGATCTCTTCAGGTATTGGA
>VWYK01042759.1:0-13331 GCA_013399775.1 Semnornis frantzii | reverse complement strand
GTTCCTGTGTGCCCTGTCCTGAGCGCTCTGCTGGAGCAGGGGTTTGAACTGGATGCCCTCCAGAGGTCCTTTCCAGCCCCGACCATTCTATGGTTCTACTCTGTGATTTTCCTGGAGAGGTTGTGGAGTCTCCTTCTCTGGAGTCTTTCCAGCCCTGTCTGGATGTGTTCCTGTGCCACGTGCACTGGATTCCATGCTCCTGCTCTGGCAGGGGTTGGACTCAATGATCTGTGGAGGTCCCTTCCAACCATCCTGTGATGCTGTAATCTGTGATCCCCAGGCAGATGCAGAACTTGACTCTCTGCCCTTCCTTTCTCCCTTGCAGCCGAGTTAGATGCCAGCTGTGGCAGGGGTTGGATTTGATGATCCATGGAGGTCCCTTTAAACCATCCTGTGATCCTATGATTCCCAGGCAGCCACAGAGCCTGACCCTGTGCCCCGCCTTGCTCCCTTGCAGCCAAGTCAGACGCCAGCTCTGGCAGGGGTTGCACTCGATGATCTGTGAAGGTCCCTTCAAACCATCCTGTGATCCCCAGGAAGCCGCAGAGCCTGACCCTGTGCCCTCCCTGGCTCCCTCGCAGCTGAGATGGATGCTGGCTCTGGCAGGGCTTGGACTCGATGATCTGTGGAGGTCCCCTCCAACCCCTAACATCCTGTAATCCTGTGATCTGTGATCCTGTGATCCCCAGGCAGCCGCAGAGCCTGACCCTGTGCTCTTGCTCCCTCGCAGCCGAGTCGGACGCCGGCGTCTTCGCCTCCAACTCGCTGCAGCGGCGGCGGAAGGGTCTGCTGCGCCCCACGCACTGCCGCGCCAAGCCAGCGCTGCTGATCGGGCTGCCGCAGGACTTCCGCCAGATCTCCTCCATCATCGACGTGGACATCCTGCCCGAGAGCCACCGCCGCGTGCGGCTGCACAAGCAGGGCTCCGAGAGGCCCCTGGGCTTCTACATCCGTGATGGCGTCAGCGTGCGCGTGGCGCCGCAGGGCGTCGAGAAGGTGCCAGGCATCTTCATCTCGCGCCTGGTGAAGGGTGGCCTGGCCGAGAGCACGGGGCTGCTGGCCGTCGGCGACGAGATCCTGGAGGTCAACGGCATCGACCTGGCCGGCAAGTCCCTGGACCAGGTGACAGACATGATGGTGGCCAACAGCCACAACCTGATCATCACCGTCAAGCCTGCCAACCAGCGCAACAATGTCATTCGCAGCAGCAAGGCCTCAGGCAGCTCAGGGGTGTCCTCGGACAGCACCCCCAGCCAGCAGACCCCCAGCCCGGCCTCCCAGTACCTCACCGCCGATGGTGCGCCCGAGAGCGACGAGGAGGGCGACCTCGTGATCGAGAGCGACACCGTGCCCCTTGCCGTGCCCCTCCGCCTGCCCCTCGCCTGCCCCAATGGTGCTGCTGCCACCAATGGACCCTTGCCACCCAGCCCCTCCCCACACAGCTCCCGAGGGTCCCTGCACTCCATGGGCAGCCATGAGGGCAGCCCAGGCCGGGGCAGGCGGGAAGATGGTACCCTCCTGATCCTATAGCCACAGTGGCAGGAGGGAGGTTGGCATCCTCCTGACCCAATAGCTGTGGGTCAGCATAGTAGCAGGAGGGAGGATGGCACCTTCCTGACCCTACAGCCATGGTGGCATGAGGGAGGTTGGCATCCTTCTGTCCCTATAGCCCCGGTGGCAGGTTGGCACCCTCCTTAGCCTACTGCCACAGTGGCAGGTGGAGGTTGGCACCCTCCTGACCCTATAGCTGTGGGAGGTTGGCACCCTCCTGGGCCTATGGTGTGGTGGCGGGCAGGAAGATGGCACCCTCCTGGCCCTATAGCCATGGCGGGGGCTGGCCAGGCACCAGGGTGATGATGAGGACGGCAGGCAAGGCTGGAGCAGGGTGCCTGCCGCCCTCTCCTGCCACCCACATTCCTGGGAGCCCAGCCATGGCCCCTGCTGCTAGCAGGCACTGCCCCTCTGAGCCCCCCACCTCCTGCCCCTCCTTCCCCTTGCCCAGGTGGGTTTTCAGCTGGGTGCCAGCTGCTGCCCAGCAGCTCAGAGATTGCCTCGGACAGTAAAACCTTTTCTAGAAAGCACTCCCCCAGTGTCCCTGCTTCCTAGCACCATGGGGGCTGCACCACCACAGCCCTCTCCAGAGCAGCAAACTGCCCTGGTGCCCTGGCACAGGGCAGGCCTGGCCCCCACTACCCGCTCTGCTCCATCCCATGTGCCATGGGACAGCAGGAGCCCTTCTGGCAGCCCTCGGGAGGAGGGGCACAGCAGCTGGGCACGGCAGCTGGTAATAGCAGTTGGGGATCCAGGCCCTGCACGCACCAGGCAGTGCCTGGCAGTGGCACTCTTGACCACACAGGGTGTGGCTTTGCTGCGCCCCTGGTGACCCCCGTGAGGCCCCTGCAAGGTGGCACAGGGACTCAGCAGACTGCTGAGGTATGTCCCTCCTCTTGCACCGCCCTGAAACGTGATACCTGTCCAGGATATTCTGGGCAGTGAGCCTGGCATGGTGGCCTGACACAATGAGACTTGCCTGTGCTCCTGGTTCCCACCTTGGCCCTGCTGTGGTGCCCTCGCTACAGCTGGTGACACCTGCAGGGAGCTGGGTGACACCTGGGCTGGCAACAGCACCTTGGCTGTCACCCAGCCCCAGTAAGCACTGCTGGGGTGGCACAGCTCCCTTTTTCTCCTCCAGCCCCATGCTGAGGGGGCCATACCCACCTGTCCTGCTCACCTGGGGCTCCCAGTGCCCTTGCTCCCTCTCCCAGCACCCAAGTGCCAGGCTGATGGCAGCTTTGGCCTCTGCTGCTGGTCTGGCACTCTGCCCTGCTCTGGGGTGTCAGGGCCAGCAGCTACTCGGGAACCACAGAGTTGGTTGAACAGCAAAGCCCTGACTGTGCCAGCTCTGCCAAGGACCCTGTTTGCGCTGCTGTTAAGGGCAAATGGTGAGATTGGGCAAGGAAAAGGAGGAGGAGGAGATGCTGCTGCAGTGCCTGAGGCTGAAGGGATGGGACCAACTGGGTTTTGAGTGGCTGTGCAGAGACCAGCCTTGCCAAGGGCAGGCAGGGAGAGCCCTCAGAGAAGGCTAAGGCTGGCAGCTGCAGAGTTCCCAAGCAGGGTGACAGTCACCCAGGCAGGGCTCAGGCAGGCAAGAGCTGGTTAGTCCTGCCTGTGCAGGGCAGGGATGTGCCAGGGGGCTGGTGCCCATGGTCCCCCAGCCCCTCCCATCCAGCTGGCTCAGCCTGTTTGCCCCGTGGGCAGCCCTAGGGCAGCGTGGGCTGATTTTCCAGTTGGCATCTCTCCTCCTCCAGCCCTCGCTGCCAAAAGTTTCCCCAGCTCCTGGCAACAGCCTCAGCCCCACATCCCAGGGCATCGCAGAGCCCTGGGTGCCACAGGCAGGGCTGGTCCCCACCCCACAAAATCCTGCCAGTGATGGAGCAACCCTGGGCAGCAGAGCTCCTGCCTGGGGCAACTGTGCACAGCACCCCCAACCCAGACACCCAAAGGAGATGGGGCACAGGCAGGAGCTGTAAGGAGGGACTTCAGGGCAACAAGTGCCCCTCTTGAGAGTGGCACGGCCCCAGCTCGGTGGTGGCAGCAGCCCCACCCTTAGAGATCTTCCTAAGGCATCTGGACAAGGCCCTGAGCTCTGGGGCTGGCCTGGGCCACCCAGAGTCCCCTGCCAGCTCCAACCCTGCCCTGCTCCACACAGCAGGACCTCTGCCAAGGCCTGCACGGGTCCCTCTGGGGCTCCGGAGGGAAGCAGGCATTGTGTTCCACCTGCACGATGGCCTCTGCTCAACCCTGCTAAGCCGGCCTGTGGGCTCAGAGCCCTCCACCTCCCAGCACCCTGGCACTGTGAGACCTCCCTGGCCCCTCTAGGCTTCTGCAGGAAGCAGGAGCAGGACCTGCAGCTCTCCACATGCCTGCATCATGCCAGTGCTGCTGGTTCCTGCTGCCCACCTGCAGCTCTCCACCTGCCTGCATCAAGCCAGTGCTGCAGCAAGTGTCCATGCCCATGGGAGGAGGGTGAGAACTGGATGATCTTCAAGGTGCCTCCCAACTCAAATCATTCCACATCCTGACCCAGAGGCCACAAAGCCTTCTCTCTGCATCCCCTCAGAGCCCCTGCAGCCAGCCTTGTTCTTCCCTGGCCTGAAGCTCTGCACCTCTTGGCTGTCCCCAAGCTCTCCCTGAGCTGCTGAGCCCAGCCAGCAGGTCAGAGGGTGCCAAGGCAGGGGCTGTGTGGGCAGCAGAGGTCAGTGCTCAGGAAGAGGACATGAGGGGCAGATGGACAAGCAAGAGGGTTCTGCGCAGGTGCCAGAATGAGGCATGGCCAGAGCCCAGCTCAGGGGAAAGAGTGGAGCAGAGGAAAATGCAGGAAGCACCACAGGAGACCTCCTAACAGTTTGTAGAAACGTGTAAAAGGGGGAGAAGAGGAGGTGGTGCCAGGCATGTGGGGCAGAGAGCTGCTCTCTGAGAAGCCAGGCAGCAGAGGTGGCTTGTCCAGAGCAGAGCAGGGGACACGAGGGCATCTCCCTCCCTCCATTTCCCGTGCACAGGATGGCACAGGGGATGCTGGTTGCATGTTGGACACCGAAGCTGCACTTGTGTGTGCCCAGGGTCCTGCCCTTCCCTTCTCCTTCCCTCCCAGAGCGCTGCTCATCCCTTGCTAGCAGAGGGTTGGTGCAGAGCACCACAGTACACCCCCAGCCCCCAGGCTCAGGAGTCCAGCTTGATGAAAACCTTCAGCCTTGAGAAGATCTTGATGGCCTCCTCCAGCTGGGAGAGGTTCTTCTCCAGCTCCACCCTCCTCTTCTGCATGCTGAGGGTGTCTGCATGCATGGGCAGCATCACCAGCTCCTTCACCAGCTGCTCCTGGCCTGTGCAGAACACCAAGCCCCAGTCAGCAAGTAGTGTGAGTGGCCAGAGGAAAGAAATCCACACCCCTGCCTATGGCTGGGACCTCATCTTCAGCACCCCCACCCTGCTCACAGCTCTAGCTTGGAAGAACCAAATGCTGGACTGGAGTCCTTTTAAGGTCCCTTCCACCCAAACCCTTTCTGCCGTTCCAAAGCAGCAGTAACTCTAGCAGCAGCTCCACTGGACAAGGCTGCTGTAGGGAGTCAGCCCAGGAACCTGCAGCTGCCACCAGCCTGAAGGCTTCTTCCAGGCACACAGCTCGCAGCCCAGACCAGCCCAGTGGCAGGGATCTGTGCCCCAGAGCCTTCTTTTCCCTCTTTCTGGCTGGGATTGCCCACTCCCCTGAGCTGCAGTCTATTTCCCTTCCTCTTACTCTGCTTCAGGTTGTTGAGGGTCTCCAGCCGCTGGCCCTCGGGCATCATGGTGTGCCCAGGTGGTGTGTCAGGGTCTGGCAGGTTCCTCAGCTGCTCCTCCTGCTGCCTGCGCCACAGCTCCTTCCTCTGCAGCAGGCTGGCAGGGCAGAGCAGGGCATGTCAGCACAGCTGATAGCAGACACCCAGGGAGGCAGAAATCAAACACTTTCAAACCCCCCTGGTCTCTGTGGCATGGCCTGAGGACCACAGAGCTCCACCCTGCTGGCACAGGCCCTTGCCACGCAGAGGGGTACACCCAGGTTAGGCCACGTGCACGGGGTAGCAAACCTGCCCCACAGGCACTGGAGAGAGGCACTGAGGCCAACACCAGCTCCTCAGAGCCAAAGGCTTCTGCTCTTTGCTTCTGGTCCTGACCAGAGTCCTCTCGAACCCATCTGTGGGCTAAGGATGAGTAAAGCTGGACAGAGCAGCCCAGAGGCAGGGATACTGGCAGAGAACAGCAGGCACAGCAGACAGCCAAACCACTGGCACTGTGGCCAGCCCTAGGGGAGGGTCATTCAGCAATCCACCACAGCCTCACAGCGGGCATCAGGTTGGAAGGCACTCTCCAAGGTAACCTTGTGCAACTCCCTGCAGGCAGCAGGAACACCTCCAGACAGAGCAGCCTGCACAGGGACACATCTAGACCGATCCTGAATGTCTTCATGGATGAGGCCTCAAGAACCTCCCTAGGCAGCCTGTGCCAGTCTCTCCCCACCCTCACTGTGCACAACTCCCTCCTGATGCCCAACCTAACTCTGCCCTGCTCCACTTCCAAACCATTGCCCTCAGCCTATCCCCACAGGCCCTTCTGAACAGTCCCTCCCCAGCTTGCCTGCAGGTCCCCTGATCTTGAACTGCAGCTCTGAGGTCTCCCTGGAGCCTTCTACTCTCCAGGCTGCACAGCCCCCACTCTGCCAGGTTATGCCCACAGCAGAACTTCTCCAGCGTCTAAGCATCTGTGTGGCCTCCCCTGGACCCTCTCCAGCAGGTCCATGTCTCTCTTGTGCTGGGGGTCCCATATGTGGCTCCAGTCCTGTATGTGAGGTGTCCCCAGAGCAGAGAGCAGGATCCCCCTCTCCACTGCTTTGGGTGCTGCTAACTCTGCCCTGCTCCAGTTTCCAACCACTGTCCCCAGATGCAGCTCACTGGTTGGGTATTGCTCAGGCTCCCAGCTCAGGGCAAGATGCAGCCCCGTGAGGCAGAGCAGAGGCTCCCAAACCAGAGCTGTCAGCACTGAGGATCTGCCACCTGCAGCACAGCTTGCAAAGGGGCACCGGCACAGACCTGAAAGCATCCCTGGGACAGCAGCAAGGCAGAAGGAGACAAAATCCTCTGTGAGCCCAGAGTGGCCATGGGATGAGATCAGGAGGGGTGATTGCTTTTATTAGAAAGGCAGGGAAGGTAGGGAAGGGTCTGGAGAAGAGGGCTGGGGAGAAGCAGCTGAAGGAGCTGGGGGTGGTTAGTGTGGAGAAGAGGAGGCTGAGGGAGATCTCATTGCTCTCTGCAGCTCCCTGAGAGGAGGCTGCAGCCACCTGGGGTTGGGCTCTGCTCCCTAGGCTCAGGTGACAGAAGCAGAGGAACTGGCCTGGAATTGTGCCAGGGGAGGCTTAGGTTGGAGAGGAGAAAAATACCTTTGCTGCAAATGTGGTCAGGGATTGGCACAGGCTGCCCAGGGAGGTGGTGGAGTGCCCATGCCTGGAGGTGTTGCAGAACTGTGTGGCCATGGCACTTGGGGCCAGGGTTTGGTGCCCATGGTGGTGCTGGACTGCTGCTGAGCTGGATGCTCTCAGAGAACTTTCCCACCCCAAACCACTCTGTGGTGCCCCAGGCCACAGCAGGGCTCTGGCTCCTCATCTCTGCACAGAAGCTGGGCATGGTGGAGGGCAGTGGGCATGTTCCCACGGACCGGCCTGGGCCATACTTACTACTGGGGCACGTGGCCTTTCTGCTGCCTGTTGTAGTTGTCCTGCTCCTGCTGCTTCTGCTCCAGCAGCTCTGCCAACGCCTGCAGGGACTGGGAGCGCCGCAGCGGTGCTCGCTTGGCATTGCAGGCATTGTGCTTGATGAAGTCGATGCCGCTGCCCTCCACCTGAAGCTACACGGAGAAAAGGGGAGGCCTGGCACAGTCCTTGCATGGCCTTTGTCCCCACCAGGAGCAAAGCAAAGAAGCGCCACACCAGACACTGAACTGCAGGTGTAGGATGGGCACAGCCCCTGTCCCCATCCTGCTCCAGGTGCAAAGGCACAGACAGGCAGATGCTGTGGGCACCAAGCACTGTCTCAAACTGGCCTTTCTGAGGCCCCCAAGCTGACCCTGTGCCCTCAAAGCAGAAGGACAGAGAGAACCAGGCTGGACACAGTCCACATGGCTCCTGGCAGTGCGTTTGGAGCCTATCAGGTCAGCTGCAAGGTCACAGGAAAATCTGCTCAGGCCCTCCCCAGGCCTGGCAGAACAGGAGCTGGGCTGGTTCTTGGGGCACTGCCCAGACACAGCCTCCTCTGATCACAGGCTCCTCCAGAGCAGAAGGGCAGTGGAAGTGGGGTTGAGGTGCTCCTCCTCAGGAGTTTCTGCCTTGGATAATTCAGTTACCCAAACCAAGTGCCAGGGCCTTGCTTGCCAAGCACAGAAGCCTCAGGGCATGGAGCAGTTTGGGGCCTCCCAGGCTGCCTGAAGGGTCCAGCTGTTAGCATGGATTTGGCCCCAAAAAGCATCCCTGCCTCCCAGACTGGTACCCAGTGCCCAGCAGCCACAGTTCCTTGGATGCCCAAATCCCCAAGGCCTCCTGGGAGAGGCAGGTCTGCCAGCAGTGCTCCTTGCAGAGTGAGCAGGGGCTGGGGTTGGCAAAAGGACCTCACAAGGATGCACCAGAGGGGTGTCAATGGCACTCCCTGGAAAGCCCCCTTGCCACTCTAGGAGCCAGAAGCCTACTCCTCTGCAGCCAGGAAGAGAGTTCACTGCTCACGCGGCAGGTCTGCCCCAGTGCTTCAGAAGACAGGGACAGGGCAAAACAGGAGGCAGAGAGCAGTGTCAGGATGCCCTGGGATGGGTGCAGTTAAGTGTGCAGCTCACCTTGGCCTCTGCAGCTGCTGTCTCTGCAGCCTCTGCTCCTGTCTTGGATCTGGCAGGCCTCAGGGAGAGTGATCTGCAGGGCTTGATGCCAGGGCCACAGCCAGAGTATGCCCTCAGGAAGTTCAGAGCCTGTGGGTGTGGAGGTGGGCAGCTCTCCTGGCAAAGGCAAGCAGAGATCCACTGCAAGGGACCGGGTGACCTCTGGAGGTCACTTCCCACCCAACCCATTCCATGGTTCTGCATCTCCCTTGCTGGCAGCAGAGAGCTTTCAGCAGCTCCACAGGAGCTGAAATCCCTGCAGAGGGAACAGCACAGCCCGGGACAGCAGCAGCTACAATCAGGAGGCAGCAGCAGGGATCCTGCCACCTCCCTCCACCTCCCTCTGCTTCCTGCTACCTCTTCCTGCCTCCTGCCACCTCTGCCTCCTGCCACCTCTTTCAGCCTCTTGCCACCTTTCTGCAGGAATCTCCAGAGTACAAGAACTCAGCAGGCAGCAGCTGCTGTGCAGAGACCTCCTCCAAAACAGAAATGATCTTGGAAGGGTCACAGGTGTCACAGAGGTTGGTGGCACAGCAGGGACAAGGGACACAGCAGCTGGCTTAGAAATCATCCTGCCAGCTTTTGCAACTGGTATCTGCACTGGAGTTTAGTGCCAGAAGGTGGTGACCCAGCAGGACAACAGCCTGGGGGATCTAACCTTAAGAGTGGAAGGCAAGAGGCTGGGGACAGAACTCGTCAGTAGTGCCCAGGGACAGGACAAGGGCCAGTGGGCACAAAGTGGCACCCAGGAGGTTCCAGCTGAGCAGGAAGAGAAAGTTGTTTGGTGTGAGGGTGCTGGAGGCCTGGAGCAGGCTGCCCAGAGAGGCTGTGGAGTCTCCTTCTCTAAAGAGCTTCTAAGCCCCCCTGGGCACTGTGATCCTGGGCAAGCTGCTGTGGGTGCCCTGCTGGAGCAGGGGCTTGAAGTGGGTGATCCCCAGAGGTCCCTTCCAACCCCATCTTGCTGGGATCCTGTGGATCTGGAGATGTACAGCCAGGGTGGGCCCACAGGGTGGTAGGACTCTGATCAGGGTTTGGCACAGCCTGAAGCCTGCCCCTGAGCACCATGAGCTGTGCCACCACAGATTTTTAGCACAAGCAGCATCCTGGGAAGAGGCAAAGCCTGCTGGATGCTGCTCTGGTCAGGGCACACCCCAGGGCAGGCAGCTGTGCCCTCCTCACAACCACCACAGGGTCAGGCAGCAGCCCCCAGGCAGAAGGTGGCATCCGATTCTCCTCTGGTCAGCTTTGCCCTTTGTGGGGCCTGCCCTTGGGTAGGGTGGGCATTGCTCTCCAGACCCAGCTGTGCCCCTCCTGTCACCCTGCTTCAGCACCAAGTTGCACCCAGATTCACAGCTGTGGGACTCCAGAGGACAGAGCCTCAGGCTGTGCCAGAGTGGGTTCAGGTGGAACATTAGAACAATTCCTTCCCAGCAAGGCTTCTCAGGTCCTGGCACAGGCTGCCCAGGCAGGTGGTACAGTCCCCATGCCTGGAGGGGTGCCTGGGTGAGGTGCAGAGGGCTGTGGCTCAGTGGTGTTGGCAGTGAACTCTAAGTGACCATTGGCCTTGGTGAAAGCCTCGTGGCTGACCCATGTGTGCCAGGCCAGGAGGGTTCAAGGAGCTCAGTGGGTACCAACCTCCAGCCTGGCCTTGACCTTGGACTCCACCTTCTCATATCTCTGGGATTTCCAGAGGGCTTTCACAGGCCTGGGCTGGTTCTGCTCTCGGGCTTGCTCCTTCTCCTTGCACTGCCTCTGGATCTCCTTTATCCGCCTCAGGTTCTCCTTCTCGTGGTCCTTGGCCTCCTTCCCTGAAGGGGACACAGCCCTTGGGCACTGCCACATAGCCCATAGCTTCTCCAAACAACCTCCTTCTCTGGCCCCTCCTGCAGGGAGAGATGGAGAGAGGGGATCCTGCCCCTCTGCTCTGCTCAGACCTCTCCTGCAGGGCTGGGGCCTGTTCTGGTGCCCCTAGCAAAAGAAGGACCTGGAGCTGCTGGAGAGGGAACCAGAGGAGACCACAGAGATGCTCAGAGGCTGGAGAAGCTCTGCTGGGAGAGTTGGAGCTGTGCAGCATGGAGAAGAAAAGGCTCCAAGGAGACCTCAGAGCAGCACTGCAGTGCCTGAAGGGGCTTTGGACAAGGGCTGGTAATGCCAGGACAAGGTTGCTGGGAGAGGGGAGGTTGAGAGTAGAGATGAGGAAGAAATTGTTGGCAGTGAGGGTGGGGAGAGACTGGCATAGGTTCTGTGATTCTGTGATCCACAACCTCTCTGGACGTGTTCCAGGCCAGACTGGATGAGGCCTTGAGCATCCTGGGTCAGTGCCCAGCTCAGCAGCCTCGGTGGGCAGAGGGCTGGGTAAAGGCAGAGCTTTTGAGCTGAGCTGCTCCTGGTGCCAGGCTCAGCTCCTGTGCCACATTCCAGGGGGCATCACCAAGGCTGTGGACCACTCTTTGTTGTGGAATCAAAAATGATTCCTTCCTTGGGCTGCCCGCACAGAGCTCAAGCTGACACAACCCACTCCCTTCCTGCCTTGGCACAGCAGCTTTGGCAGCCACCATGCTGGCACCAGACAGGGGCAATGCCAGCAAAAATGCCAGGCAGTATTCAGCCTTGTCTCCTGCCTATACCTCTGAATGCCCTCTGGGCAAGGCTCCTCAAGAAGCGAAGATCTTTCACAGGGATGTTCTTGGCACCCACACACACAGAGACATTTCCCAAACCCTGCCTGGCTCCCCCAGGCTAAATAGCCTCTGGCCATTCAGGTTCCCCCTGATCCACCTTCAAGCACCCATGAGGCTCCTGCCCTTGCTCTGGGGCACACACTGCATGGCATTGACCCTTGGCAGCATCTCTCTGGCTTGCTCCTGAGGTCTCAGTTTCTTTTTTCCAGTCCCTCCAGGGAGGCCGCAGCACCCCTGGCTGCCACCCCAGGGCCACCACTGCTGGCCAAGCACAGCAGCTGTGGTGCCCAGCCCCATGCCACTCAGACGGTGCCCAGGCAGGCAGCAGAGCTGAGGCATCCACCCGAAGCCCAGCTGTCCCACCCCAGGTGCCAGACAGTGCCTCCCTGTACTCACTCCTGGCTGGCAGGGCCCTGTCAAGGGAGATGCCTTGGAGCTGCAGTAGGAGGCTGAGGGTCCCCTTCTGTCCCCTCTCCAGGAAGTTCCTCCCGCTGGGGCGGATGCGTGGGGCACTGCCCGGAACAGGGCACGGGCTGGCAGCTGGGGCCAGGGAGTCAGAGGCATATCCCAGCTCCTGAGAATTCCCTTCCAGCCTCCCTCGAGCTGCAGAGAAGGAAAGAGAAGGACATCAGCAGGGAAGAATCTGATCACAGAATTACAGAAGTGTCAGGGCTGGAAGGGACCCCAAGGACCATCCAGCTCCACCCCCCTGCCATGGGCAGGGACACCTCACACCAGAGCAGGTTGCCCACGGCCGCAGCCAACCTGGCCTTAAAGACCCCCAGGGATGAGACTTCCACCACCTCCCTGGGCAACCTGTGCCAGTCTCTCACCCCCCTCATGCTGAAGAACTTCTTCCTAACATCCAATCTCAATCTCCCCACTTCTAGTTCTGCTCCATCCCTCCCAGTCCTATCCCTCCCCACACCCTAACAAGTCCCTCCCCAGCTTTCCTGTAGCTCCCTGCAGACACTGGAAGGCCACAAGAAGGTCTCCCTGGAGCCTTCTCCTCTCCAGACTGCACAGCCCCAACTCTCCCAGCCTGTGCCCACAGCAGCTCCAGCCTTCTGATCATCCTCATGCCCTTCTCTGGACACCTTCCAGCCCCTCCAGACCTTTCCTGGCACAGGGCTCCAGGTGGGGTCTCAGCAGAGGATGCAGAGGGGCAGAATCCTCTCCCTTGCCCTGCTGCCCACACTTCTCTTGCTGCAGCCCAGGCTCTGCTCAGCTCTCTGGGCTGCCAGTGCCCACTGTTGGCTCAGGTTGAGCTTCTCTCCACTAGCAGCCCCAGGTCCCTCTCCCCAGGGCTGCTCCAGCCTGGCACTGACCAACCTGTATCAGTGCCTGGCATTGCCCCGACCCAGCTGCAGGACCTAGCACTTGGTCTGGTTGAACCCCCTGAATTTGGCTTGGGCCCAGCTCTGCAGCCTGCCCAGGTCCCTCTGGATGGATCCCTCCCTCCAGCTGTCAGCTGCACCACACAGCTTGGTGCTGGTGAACCTGCTAAGGCTGCCTCAGTGCCACTGCCCATGAACCTTCACCCACAGCCTACAAACACCACCCAAGGCTCCTTCCCATCCTACCCTCTGCCTCCCACCTCTCAGCCAGCTGTGAACAACACTTCCAGAATCACCACCTGTGAGGGGCCCCTGCAGCAGGGTGGGCTCTGCTGAGGATGCCACAGAGGGAGGTCCTCAGCCCAGGGAGCTGTGCCCTGCCAAAGCACACCCACAGGCACCAGGGACTCACCCGAGCAGGGACGTGTGGGACAGGCTGGAAGCAGAGCAGGGTCTGGAGGGATGGGACCAGAGATCCTGGAGGGGCCCTCACACATCCTCCTGCCCTCTGGCCCCACCCGGACACCTGCGGGGGAGAGGGGACAGGGACAGGTGAGTACTGCACAGGCACAGAGACCACAGCTGGGAGGAGAGGGGACAGGGACAGGTGAGTACTGCACAGGCACAGAGACCACCTCTGGGAGGAGAGGGGACAGGGACAGGTGAGTACTGCACAGGCACAGAGACCACCTCTGGGAGGAGAGGGGACAGGGACAGGTGAGCCCTGGCACAGCTACAGCACAGCAGGGAGCCAGCACAGCCTGTGGGCTCAGGGCAGGGCTCCTGGCCAGCTGTAGCCACCTGCAGCTCACGGCAGGGAGAGAGCCCCAAGTGGCTCCAAGGTGAGGAAGGGGATCCAGCAGCCACA
>VWYK01042756.1:16286-63676 GCA_013399775.1 Semnornis frantzii | reverse complement strand
TTTTTTTTCTTTTCCCTGATAAATCCTTTTGATTCTACTGGAGTCATGAAATTGAAATAGTTCGTTCCATTAAATAGTTACATTTCCATAGTAGATGCTGAATTTTCTACTGATCCTTCGGAGCAGCCAGTGTCAAGGAGAAAGGGTAGAGGGATCCCTTGTCTAGCCTTTTTAATTTTTTTTTTTTAATTTATTGCATTCAGTGCTGTCTTTTACCACTGCTTAGCTAGAAGAAAGGGAAGCAAGCTGAGCCTTCAGCTGAGGGATTTCAGTAACACACAGCCAGCACAAAACAAGAATCTGCTTTGTTAATTATGTTGTTGGTTTTTTTTTCCCCTGCAATACTAAATTAACTTATTGTTTAAAAACAAATGCAAGGATCTTGTTAAAATACAAACTCAACATTATGGAATACACCACATCTTACACTAGTTACAAAAATATAAGCTGGCAAAAGATGTTTTCTGTATGCTTATGCAGCTGTATTTCTTGAACCCAAATAGTAGCTGTGTTATTAATAACTAGAGTGATACAATCCTGCTATTTCCAAACCCACGTCATCTCAGATATCTTAGAATAGCTTTGGAATGAAATAACCCAGTTTCAGTATCTACTTTTTGCAGTAAACTGGTTTACATGGGGAGAAATAGACCCTCAAGTAATATGAAGGGGGGGGGGGGAAGTTCATGAAACTAGTAGGAGATATCTACGTTTCTGAAGAATTTTATATCTGCAACAGTAAACTCCACATTAAAAAGTACAATTCACCACATAACCCTTACATTATCAGTCTGTAGACCGACCTGGTATGTGAAAACTGTGATAGTACCTACAGGCATCATTAAAGTTGCTGTCTTTAGGTCAGACAAACTCTGACCTAAGGCTATCATGCTGGTATAGTATTATTTCTCACCAGCCTGAAAATCTTCTGAGTTTATAGATCACCAAATTTTGGTATCTAACAAGACTCTTATTAGAACAGTTATATGACAGCATGACACCCCAATTCAGTAAGGTGCTTAAACACTGAATTTGAGCTTTAATGCCAAATAAACAACAGTATGGTTATGCCATTTAGGCTGCTGTACAAATTTAAATAAAAGGCATCTGGATTAATATGTGCATTAAACATTCTGTGTAATCACACAAAATTACAATCTTAGTATTCTATAATGAAATGATAACTGCTGCCTGCAATAAGTTCAGCATAAATCTTCTTGCTTTCCCAATGAGGCAGTGTCAGACTCCTCTGAAATCTGCTTTGTGAAAGCAATAAAATCATGCTATGGGAGAAAAAGCAAACAAGAAAAGTCAGTCAGGACTGAGTCCTCAGCAGTCATTTTCATGCCACTGGAAACCAGATTTTTGTCCTCGTCCATCTCAGTATTCATCTCCATACCATTTCTTTCACTGTTGTTTTGTAGCTGTTGATTGGAAGATCTTGCAATACTCAGCATCGTTACAACTTACAACTTCATTCCCATCTAATGACGTTTGTAGGTTTAAGGCTTTTTGCCAGTCTCTTGAAGTTGTGATCCAAGCTTTCAATTTCTCATGCACAAAAGCCAGAAAAGTCTAGATAGCAATCAGAGTGCCAAAAACATCTGATCTTGGCTTTCTTCATAAATCAGGTGATGCGTTGTCAGCAGTGTTTATAAATGCTGGACAACAAGAAACCCACGATGGGCTTGTATCATTTCTTCTACAAGTACAGAAATGTCTTGGTGACTTATGTTTCTTACAGAAAATTTAAGAAAACTCTTTTCAGTTCATCACGAAGTCCACGTTTTTCATTAATGATTATTAAATCTAATTAACCAGTATTTCTACCCATCTTTGCCACATGGGTAATGCCTGGATGTGACCATAGTGCCTGTGATCCGTGTTCACTCTCTGGGAATTATTAACTCTTTGCAGAAGTCAGCATCACTCTCACCACAAGGTGCATGCCACCATAGCCATTCAGAGCAGAGGTATAAAATCTACCTTAGGACAGATGTATGCGTGGGATCTAGGCAGCCTCCGGCTGTCCTTGATGGTTCTCTCTGCATGGAGGAGTATCCAGTCTGGTGCTGGTACCAGTGCCAGCTTAGTGAAACCCCAGAAGATGGTGGGAAGAGCCTTAGCTGGGACGGAACTCAAAGCTGTGCTTACCTGAGAATACTTCCCTTGTCAGGGAAGTATAGGTAAATGCTCTCGGTTTGCTTTGCCTTCCTCTTTAACTTCATCAGCCATCTTACTTTTAACGTGAAAGAGCTCAGAGGGAGCACAGTGTTTCATGAAACCTGCTTGCACCTTTGTGCTTCGGTGGCCTTACCTAAGCTTTTCTCTCAAGTCCTTTCTACCATCACAGGCAGATGAGCCTTCAGCCACAAAGCCTTCAAGCAATGTTCCGAGCTGCCTGCAGGGCACAGAGAATTATTTTCCCGTCAGTGGACTCTTGGTCTTTGAAGCCTCCTGGTGAGGCTGTCTGGGGATACCGCTGAACTTTCTCTGTATCCCTGCTGGGCATGCAGCCTCTCCCCAGGGTTAAGGAGCCCTTATATTCCATCTTGGTTACTGCTGGTTTAAAAACAAAACCAGGGAAGCAGTGCTTTGGTTGTGAGAGATGATATGCAAAGGAAACATGCCTTAAGGAATAAGCCTTTATTGCTTTTGCAGTGAGATTGAGAAGCCTCGAGGGGGAGGCAAGGAAGAAGGCTGTGAAAGCAAAGCTAGACCCATTCAAAGTGGACAGACCTAGAGCTAGATACTGATAACAGAGATGCTGCTGTTTTATTTGCAGGTTCTGTGTTTGCCTGATTAGCAGAGTTGCTTGTAAACACTGAGTACAGAAGCTTGACATAAAGCTAAAAAAAGCAAGAGTTGAAGTCATTGGCTGATTACAGGAAAGCTCAGAGCCCTGTTATTTTAATTTTGTCTGGAGTTTAGCTTTTGGGCCCAGGCTTAGTGATTTCAGAAAACCTATTCTTCATTCTGAGTTGAGAACATGCTGCCCTTTTGATATTACAGAGCATGTTTGGGCCATATCATTTAGCCCACAGCTTCTCCTCCAATTTCTCATTTTTATGTAGTCCTGCATGCAATTCTTTCTCATCCAAGGAATAACAATGCATCAATACCCCTAAGGAGAAAACCTTAATTTAAAAACAAAAACACAGAGATGGTTGCACAGAGATCCTTAACTGTGTCTTTATGACTAACTGAAGCAAATGAAAAATATTGGTTTATTGCTTAGCTGGATTCAGATAACAGTATGATAGAGAAATATTTCATTTAGTTAAAAAGAGAAAAAAGATCAAGGTTTGGGACACCTGAAAACATTTGTCAGTACAGGCAGAACACGATCCAACTAATCTAGTTGGAAAGAAAAGGAGAGAAATTGACCATTTCAGAAATTAAATATGTCCAATTTGTTTATAAATTAATTGTAGCTAAGCCAAAATTTTGAAAGTTGAGAAAGAAAAAAAAAAAAAAAAAAAAAAAAGCCTGGATAAACTTCAGCATTTTCCTCTAATTTTTTTCATTCATTCGTGGATCTGAAGGGGGTGGGGTTCAGCTGCCTGAAGGATCAAAAGAAACCCACTATTAGTTGTGACTTAAAGCCTCCAGGAGAACAAAGGACATCCATGACTTGCTGCACATTTTGGGAGAGCATGTTTTAGGTCTGGGAGAGGCAGGTGTGTGCATTTCACTCCAGATCCAAAACGATACTCAACTGAAAGCTGTCAAAGTATAATTTAAGAAATTTTGAAGGGCTGAGTAGGAAAAGTGCCCGGGGTCTGCAGTGGTCCTCCATGGCTGTAGGACACCAGGACCAGCGGCAGCTCAACCTACATCCCCTTCAGGCTGTGTATCTCCAGCCTGGAGGCACTGTCTGCAAGGACCAAGTACAAACTGCTCTCTATACACATTCAGGCCCCTCTCCCTCCCCTCTTTTTTTGAAGCCTGTGCTCAGGAGGTGGGTCAGCACCACCAAGCTCTTTTCATCTTCTGTGAGTCAGCAGGAGGCTGAGGCGTTGCCTTTGTGGGACTTGTGCCAAGAGCAGCAACAAGCTCTTCCCATCAGTGCCAGGAAAACAGTGCTATTTCAGATCATACTGGTTTATCCATCCCAAATCTTTCCAACCCCCACAACCAGAACAGACCACGTTATGACCTCCCTCCATCTTCACTACAAACCCATTGAGTGGAAAAAGGGGAGGAAGAGGAGCAGAATCCAGGTTTGATAATGCAAGCTGACTGAATTTGCTGAGTCTAGTCAAAGGGGTGCCGGCTCGCTTTGAGGAGAAAAGGATGTCATTGATTTCATTGCCTCCCCTTCTGTCTGTCTGTCATCCATCCTGCCCTCCAGCAACGTTTTAGTTTTGCTGGATGAGCTTAAACATCACCAAAGGCAGTAGTGGTCTCAAAGGTGTTCTGGAAAGGTTCATCAGTATCATCAACTGGGTGCAGACAGGATAAAACCAGGAATCATTATCTCTGCTCCTCCTAGAGCAGGTTGTAATAGTGTAAATATGTTTAATTCCTTGCTGCCTTTGCCTTAGAGATTTGCATTTAAAAGAAGAAGGGGAGCTTGCAGATTCAAATATGTAGTTAGGTCTCCTTAATTCCATTATTCCAAAAATTTGACACTAATTAAGAACACTGCTATAGGCACAGAAACAAACTTAACCCTTGTCTGTCTGAAAGCCAGAGAATGTAGTTGTTTCTTTATATGTATTAGTGAAAAACTCAGGTTTTATTCCAAAAGAGAAACAGCAAACTGCATCCCAGGAAGCCTTGAAGTGGCTTGCTGGCACATGGGATTAACGTAACAAATTATCACACAGTGTGTTGCAGTTAGAAGCACAGAGATTAATTGCTGAAGGACAGATGGGAGCAGTAGGGGTAAAACACGGCCTTTTGTTGAAGGAGGATGGTGAAGACTAATTGTACAAAGCTGCAGTAACCAGGAGGAGAATGTAAGCGCTCTTGGGGATTTTGCTTTGGCAGGACAGATGCAGGCAGAGCAGCCCCAGGGAGACCTGCTTTGAGCTGCACTGCTCACACCTTCTGCAGAGAGGCAGCATGAGAGCACCCCATCATCTGACAAGGGCTGGGGGGGCCAGCACTGCTCATCCACTGCTCTCTAAGATGGTGCCTCATGGCCTAGCACCACCCCTCCGCTTCCGTCCTTACTCCTGGGGCTTGCCCATGCAGACTCCAGTACTCAAGCCATTGTCTCTTGGTTGGCAGTGATGAAACACCTGTTTTCTATTCTCTCCTTCTGCAGTTTCCGGACCTGGCCTATGTCTTCCTGAACATCATGAGATTTTAAACAAACTTTTAACTGGCTTATGGAGATCCCACAAATATAAACATATATGGATGGAAGTTAAATGTCGATCATTAATAAAAGCTGGCTGGGACAACTAATGTAACTCATTGCATTTCATTTGAACAGGAATTCTCTTTTATGAGAAAAGGCCCCTTTATTTTAATATGAATCTAGAAAACTTTGCTCACCTGTTTTTTGAATATGTACAAAAAAAAATGATTTTGGGGATCCTGCCTTCCAAATACCATCATCTAGTGCAACATTTTGATTCTGACCTTTAAAATTGAATTGTCAAAATCACTGCAAATGGGGTTAATTTCTGGGAATAAGCTTCAGTATTACACAAAGAATTTAGAGATGCTTCCCGCTGTAATTTTAGCACTGATGCATTTCAATTGATTTACTAACACAAAAACATGTGGGCCCTAATCCAAGAAGCACTGTATCATTTTTCAGTTATTGTGATACCTTTCTGGTTGATTGAGAGGAAAAAAAGGTAATTACCACAAACACCATTGTTTGGTTTATTGGCATTTTAAGAAGGATGCGTTAAGACACAGTGCTCTTAAGCACCAAAATATCAGGGAGTTGTTGGTGTAGATCTTGAGAGTGAGAGTGCTTGGTGTAGATCTTGAGAACAAATGGATAAGGAAACGTTGATTTCTTGGCTGAAGCGGGAGTTACCAGTTCTACTGACAACCAAATCTCATCCAATCAAAGGAACTAAAGTGTTTTAAGCCCTCCAAACATCCACTAAAATAGCCAGAATAACATACACATCCTGAGCCTCACTTTCTCAGGTAATGCTGAACAGGAGATTCTATACATCAGGTAGGAACATCTCTACATTTTGAGTCTCATGTTTTGAATGGTGAATGTGTTTATCTATAGTTTTACCACCGAAAACCAGCATTCATTTGGCTGGGAAATAGGTACAGAGTTCGTCCTCCTCTGATAAGCAAGCCTCCAAATCTCTATTTCCAGAGGATATGCCTGGACTAATAGGTGCCCCTGTTTAATGAAACAGATCTTTACTTCAGAGCAAATATACTTCGTTCGAAGCTATGCCATAGCTGCTAAAGCACAGAAATTTCTATAGAGGATTGAGGCTGCTGACACCCTGTCCATTTGCCTCAAATTCACTAGCTATTACTAACTGGGAATGACCTTCAGAAAGATTATTGATCACAGTGTAAATGTTTATAACTGGATCCATGATGTCTTTAACAGCTGCGCCAAGGATTGCAGACTAAACTTCCCAGTGTGACCCAGCAGGAACAATGCAGCCCAAACTGCCTAACACTACATATGGTGAGCTGCAAATATTCAGAAAGAAATGCAGAAGCCCATTTTGCTCAGTGGGCTGTGAATGCAGGTACCAAGCACTTTTGCTTTGAGTTCTACTATTGTTACTTAGACATAGGCAGACAAATCTGCCACAAACAAGTGGCCCATGCTGTGAATCCCTATTTCTAGGGTGGAGGTGGAATGTGTGAAGTAGGACATAATGCTTGAAAGATGCGTGACCCACCTAAGAAGGACATCAAGAAGCTGAAAAACATCTAAATCCTGGCCATGTGAACGGACTGAGCAGAATTCTCAGAAAGATCCAAACTACACCTGATAAGGAATTTTCCAATCTGACTAATCAAAACTAAATAGGTTTTGTAGTAGTTGCTCAGGTTTCTGGAACTCGTTGAAAAAATGCAGCTTAGTTAGGTCTGCCACTTATCCATGGAGCATTCTATGGGAGAAACTATGCTTCAAGAGTATCTGATTTCAAGGTGACCTCACCAAAGAATTGTCTCGCTCAGGAATTCCAGACTCATGGCTGCATTTTAGGAAGTCCGGAAACTTGCTCAGGCCAGGGATTTCAGAGTTAGAGGTTCTCGGGTGATTTTTTTTAAAGGGAGAAAACCCCAAACAACATGCAAATTTCAGCCAGGGAGAACATTTCACTTTGGAAAAAAAATATTCCAGAACTTATTTTCTCTGGGAAATTCTAGAGTTTACTACCATGGTTCCAGATTTAGCAATATCAGAGTTTTTCATAATGGAATTTTGACAAGGCCTTCTTTATCACTCTCCCTCTGAGAGTGTCCCAAGACATGGTAGACAGTATTACTGCAATTATCTGCATGACCTTCTGCCACTGATATCTCATGTTGCTCTGTGCTGTGTGTGTAGGGAAGGAGAATATTTTTGTGCGTGAACTCTGATTTTCATCCTTCTTTTCCAACCTCCTGTGTAACATTAGCAAGACAAATTTCACAGAAATAGAAGTCCACAATTCTTTGGAAACTTTCTGAGGAGCACATCAGGGATGAAAGCACTGATTTTAAGCTGCTAATAAGTTTATTGCCTTTCATTCTGGTTTTATCTGTTAAATTTCTGTAGAGGTAGATGTCATAGAATCCGAGCTGTTGAAGTTGTAAGAGACCTTTGGGATCACCAAGCCCAATTGTTCACCTGTAGCTCACTATCCCACCATCACTGCTAAGCCACTTCCACTAAACTATGTCCCTAAAATATAGAATCATAGAATCATAGAATAGTAAGGTTGGAAGGGACTTCAAGGATCATCTAGTTCCAAACCCCTGCCATAGGCAGGGACACCTCCCACTAGTACAGGTCACTCAAGGCCTTGTCCAACCTGGCCTTGAGCACCTCCAGGGAGGGAGCAGCCACAACCTCCCAGGGTAACCTGTTCCAGTGTCTCACCACCCTCACTGTAAAGAACTTCCTCCTAACATCCAATCTAAATCTCCCCTCTGCCAGTTTAAACCCATTGCCCCTTGTCCTGTCATTGCAAGACCTTGTGAATAATCCCTCCCCAGCCTTCCTGTAGGCCCCCTTCAGATACTGGAAGGCTACTATAAGGTTTCCTCAAAGCCTTCTCTTCACCAGGCTGAAGAGCTCTTTCAACCTGTCCTCATAGGAGAGCTGCTCCAGCCCTCTGATCATCTTCGTGGCCCTCCTCTGGACCTGCACCAACAGTTCTGTGTCCTTCCTGTGCTGGGGGCTCCAGAACTACACACAGGACTCCAAATGGGTTCTGATGAGAGCAGAGCAAAGGGGCAGAATCCCCTCCCTTGCCCTGCTGGCCACACTGCTCTTGATGCAGCCCAGGACTCGGTTGCTGTCTGGGCTGCACTCACACTGCAGGCTCATGTTGAGCTTTTCATCAACCCAGACCCCCAGGTGCTTTTCCTCAGGGCTGCTCTCCAGCCATTCACCACCCAGCCTGGATTTGTGCTTGGGATTGTGCCTAGCCAGGTGCAGGACCTTACACTTGGCCTTGTTGAATGTCACGAGATTGGCTTGGGCCCACCTCTTCAGCCAGCTGTCAACCAGCACCCCCAGGACCTTTTCTGCCAAGCAGCTTTTCAGCCACTCTTCCCTGAGCCTGTAGTGTCATATGGGATTGTTGTGACTGAAGCACAGTTGTTAAACCTCATAAAACAGACCTCAGGACATTGGTACAGCCTATCCAGATCCCTTTGAAAAGCCTATCTGCCCTCAAGCAGATCAAAACTGCCGCCCAATTTAGTGTCATCTGCAAACTTACTGAGGATCATTGATAAAGATATTAAGGAGAGCTGGCCCCAGTACTGAGCCCTGGGGGATACCACTTGTGACCAGCTGCTGGCTGGATTTAACTCTGTTCACCACCAATATTTGGGTCCAGCCAAAGAAGCAATGATCTAATGCATACAGTTGAAATTCAATCACGGTTAGAGCAGGGATTTGTTAAAGTTCTATATATTACAAACAAACAAACAAACAAACAACAAACTTTTGAGAAGCAACTTCTTGCTACCTTTTACTTAAGAGAGCTGAAGATAAAGACGACAAAAGATGTAGTAGATTACAGACCAGACCAGGGGCCATCACAGAGTCACTAATTTGCATTGCTTATGGTCCATCTGACTCCATCTGACTCCCATGTGCTAAGCTGCAGTGAGAAGCTGAATGCTGTTCAGGGGCTAGCACAAAAGCCTACTGCAAAAATTAGTGACACAAACTTCACATGCTCCAAATTCACCTGAATGTCTTATGCTTTGAGTCATGCAGTGTTTGTTGAAAGCAAAGACAGCTGCCCAGGGCAGGCTGCCTGGCTGTTACCAGCAGAGAGGAGGATCAGTGGCACTCGGTGTGGCACTCCGGTCAAGAGCAAAGTGCTGTGATGAACCTAGCAAATACTGATGTTCTAGGTAACCACCTACATACTGGTAATGGGATGAAACTACTTAGATGGGTAAAGGCATCTGGTGCAAAGCTGAGAGAGTCAGCATAAAATAGCAACCAACAACATCACTAAGGTTTGTTTAATAAGAGTCATCGAAATGAGAGATCTCCCATGGGATTATATTCAACAAGGATACAAGATTGTCTAAACAAAATTTGTCCACTGCAGAAGAGATTCAGCGTCTAGGGAACTTGCCTTAGATGTGGGAAAGCCAAGCTCCAGCCTGTGACTGAATCACCTAACCATGTGATTTGTGCATATGTCTCCTGCATCCCCATCTAATGGCCCAGCCAACAGGCTTCTGCCTTGTTCTAAGAAAGGACAATACCTGGAGAGCTTTTAATGTTATCTCAAGCAGAAATAGGAAACAATTCTTCACTCTTGCTCTTTTTCCAGTAGCACATTTCTTGCCTGGTTCTCCTGTGGAGTGTAATGACATTGGGCACAGCCCCTTGCTTGTGTAGAGCTCCACAGAGCAGCTTATCACCACTCTCAACAGACAGGAGAGCATAAGTGTCACTCACATATTGAGGTGCCAGCAAGAAGACACAGAAGGAAGGTAGGAGAAAGGCAGAAAGCTGTTGTGCTGGTTAAAACTCACCAATAATGTTGTGCTTGGAAAGTGGCACTGAGTTCAGACATTACTTACTACAGCAGAGGGAGAAAATCTTCAGGCAGGAAAAGGTGAAGGAAGAAATATTTAGGTAATTCCTGTTAACCAGTGTAAGGGCAGCAAAATTTAAAAATAATCAAATTGAATCTAACCAAATTTCTCCTTCCCAGACCATTTGTTGTATGCTCAAGCATGTACCATTTTGTACAAGATCTTCCACAATTTTATCAAATAATTCCTCTTCAGCAGAGGCTACCAAAAAATGCCATTGGACTTGGAAGCTGCACAATGCAGGAGGGCATAAATGCAGTTAAATGCAGTTATACAGCCTGCAAGCCACTGTGGGAGTGCATGGTCCCAGAAAGGGGAGCTCTGTGCCTTTTTTTCATGGGAACATCACTCACATAGAATGTGGAGTGATATGGCACCTTGGGATGTTACTATTGCTGCAGCCACTAGAAAAAGGTGACAGTGGACCTGCGAGTTTGCAAGCACCTTGGAAATAGATCTCCAGAACCTGTGATAGGGCCAGGAACAGAGCTGACTCCTGCCTGCTTGGCACATAATTGTGAAACAGTAGAAAACCTGTACTGTGGCTCCATGCCAGAGGAATGAGGAAAGACTCATTCTCTTGTTTGTGCTGTCCTTTTTTTCCTTTCATTTTGCAAGTCAGGAACAAGGTGGTGTTTGGCCTCAAATGTGGACAGCAGCAAAAAAGCAGTCATGACCTCACAAGAACTACTGGGCAAACAACTGAATGACTCCCATTGCCTCACATGGTTGCTGTACCTGAAGATGAGTGGTTTTCAGACAGATGCATGTTTACTGAAACAGTCACATGAGGCTGATCTGACCTACAAAAATAAGAAATAAAATGTCACAAACTTACATGGCTGCAGGACTTGAGTTAACTAGGGCAAAAGTGCATGACCCTTCTACATTAAATGATAAAGGTAGAACAGAAAAGCTGATGCTCTGTCAGGAATAGCACAGATAAACACTTATTTCAAAATAAACAGGTAACTCTCTAGCCTGTGAAACCAGTATATTGCTTGCCTTCCTGCCAGGGATGATGGAGTAAAAGATTATTCTTAGTCTTATGACTGAGAGTAAAAATATTCATGACCCCTCTGCAAACCTTTAGGAAAAGGGCATTTGATGTTTCATTGAAACAGATATTTTCAAAATTAATCAAAATTATTCTAAGAATACAAAGGCTTCGAGGAGACCTTATAGTAGCCTCCCAGTATCTGAAGGGGGCCTACAGGAAGGCTGGGGAGGGACTATTTACAAGGTCTTGCAATGACAGGACTAGGGGTAATGGGTTTAAACTGGCAGAGGGGAGATTTAGACTGGATGTTAGGAGGAAGTTCTTTCCAGTGAGGGTGGTGAGACACTGGAACAGGTTGCCCAGGGAGGTTGTGGCTGCTCCCTCCCTGGAGGTGTTCAAGGCCGGGTTGGATGAGGCCTTGAGCGACCTGTACTAGTGGGAGGTGTCCCTGCCTATGGCAGGGGGTTGGAACTAGATGATCCTTGAAGTGCCTTCCAACCTTACCATTCTATGATTCTATGAAATTACTCCACCACCATTAACACTGGGGAGGGGTGAAACCTGTAACATCATTTGTAAACAGGTCTCAAAGCAGGTGGTCCTAACCCTGCCTTGTGAGTCCTATTGCCATCAAAGGGAGTTTCACCTATAACCTACAAGACTACACTTCAAGAGCTCAGATTAGTATTTGTATAGCAAAGGAATAAAGTTTCCATGCTAGACACCCAGGAGTGGAAGTCTAGTCTGACACAAGCTTGGCCATATCTCCTGCATAAAACTGGGCAAGTCCCAGAAAAAAATCCTAGCTTTACCTACTGCTCCATGAGGCACACTGCAACCTGTAGGGAAGGAAATTTTGTGGTGCAAGGACTATCTCCTGACCTTGGTCAACCCTAGCACTTCTAATGTGATCTGTCCTCTTACCAGGAGATTTCTTTAAATCGCTGAGAAACTGTCAGATCCATTGAAAGGTAACTTGGAGAAACTGAGCAAGGCACAGGTAATCTAAGCATAAATTCTCACTCAATTACTGTCTAACTCAAGACAAGCTGAAGTGCACATGCAGAAGAACATTGACCAGCAACAAGGAGGCACTTTGGCATCCCCTTTTACTATGGAAGATGCTTGTGACTGGGCATTTCCAGCTGTCCCTCTCCTCACACAGGGCAACTGAACAAGGAACTTCCCTAATAAAGAGACACAGTTTTGGTGCCTGCTTGCTCTTTCACAGATGCTCACACAAACTGCCCATGCGGAAAATTTACTCTCCTACCCATCTTTGTAAGAGGTTAGCTTACATTTTTGTTAGCTGGCTCTACATAAGAAGTTTCTTCTCCTGAAGATTGTTGGGTAGATTACTTGAACAAGTAGGTTCAACTAAAGTTCAGATTAGCATCTATACTAAATTAACCAGCCTCTTTGGTTAATTGAATTTATGAATTAATGAATTTCTGCACCCGTGACTGAGTAAATATTCCTTAAACATGCATATGCAGAGGTTTGTCAGTAACAGTCTATTGACACTTTCTTGGCTTTAATTTATTGCAGAAAGCACTTAGTCTTTAATTGTTTTTTTTGTTTGTTTGTCTTTTTTTTTTTTTTTTTTTTTCTTTCCCAGGCCATATTATATGTATGTAATTCCAGAGCATGTAATTTACAGAGCGATTTTATCATGTTTACTTTGATCCTACAGATACCCAGTTGGAAAGAAGTACAAGGTATTTATGAGGCATAATTACTAGAATTTCTTATACCTGCCAATCTGGCTGCATTGTGAAAACCCCATTAAGTTTATTGGAGAAAACCTCAGGAAAAGCACAAAGAATTTAAGCATTATCTACCTTATTAATCTGTCTAAAGGCATTTCTCCAAAGAGGAGGTCAAATATAATTTCAATTGTTTTACAAGCTTTGCTGTTAAATGTCTTCAATTAAATCTCTATAAATGCATAGAATCATAATAGTACTTTGTACCTCCAGGGCCTTTAGTCAAAATTCCTTAACATTTTTAGAAAGCTTCTTCTAAAGATTAAGAAGCTGGTCTTTGAGATGTTCCATGAAATGGGGCTAGACTTCAGAATACCTGGTCTGAAGAATGCAAGTAAAGCATTCAACTCCTCTTTCCTCAGTTGTGATGTCCAAGTACAAGCTTGGAAGGAATCTCAATGCAAGAGCTCTTCTCTCACAGTTACATTTTAGCAGCTTCCACGGCCTGGTGCATTATATCCTGTCTTCTCTATGGGCTGCAAAGAAGTTAATCACTGAGAATGCTGATGTATACAAAATAAGTTTAGATACTAAGTGTCAGAAATAGTATAAATAGTGCAAAAGAAAAGCTACAAAAACATATGCTCACTTCTGGTAAATATATTATGATTGCATCACAGAAAACATAGCCTACAAAACACAGACTATGCCAACTATTTTAATGAGACACATGATTGTTAAAATTAGTCTTTAAATATGGCATGAGATGTGCCCCACAGCTGATTACCACAAACCCTGGCATGTTGTACAAGCTTTGTAGGAGACACCTCATTTTCAGATAATGCAGCTAACAGATAAAGGAATTGTTTCTTCGATGACTCAGGCTCCAGCTGTGAGCTTCTGTGACCTCTTCTCCAGGCTCCTGAGGATGTTCTCCCACTAGTCTTGGATAACTGGTCTTTCCTCTGAGGCAAGAGGCAGATTTCAGAGCTGGTTTTGTTGTTTGTTTTTTTTCCTTCTCACCATATTGCCCACTTTCCTCCATCTCCTTACTTCACCTGAGGATGTATTAGGGTTACTTATTGAGACCTCAGAAACAACCAGAGGGAGTACTGGAGAGCCTGTGATCTCAGAGAAATAAAATGATTCTGTTCTGACAGCTGATGCTGCAACAGGCAGTGGCCTCTTGCCTTTCTACAAGTCATGATGGGATTACTTAGATATTGCAAACAGCATAGCAGCAATAAAGCAGCTTCCTGCTCCGTGTCTTCATTTTAAACTAATTTGTCTTTCTTTCAATCTGGAGGACTTCTGCCAGTTTCCATATCTACAATTCAAAAGCAGCAGAGAGCAGCGCAGATGGGGAGCCTAACACTACATGTCCAGTCTAACACCAGCCCTAAGTTCAGAAAGCTGCATGTCTTCAGGTATGGCTCTACTCTGAAATTAACAAATTGCAACTTTGAAAAAGGTGGTGCAGTTACATTTCTAAACGTGCTTTTCTGAAATTGGCTCTTCCTGACATGTCTCAAACTTCTATTAAACCAAGGCAAATGTGAAACTAATATATAGTATAGGTCATTACTGTCCCAATCCTTTTATATATGTTGCTTCGGAGTTTATGACAGGAGCCATGTGATGGTGGCTTTCCCAGGGCCCTGGGTGCAAGCCTGAAAGCCCTGCCACATTTATCAGGGTCACAAAAGTCCACTGACACAAGCTGCCAGTCTACCTGCAGTTGAACCATGACTCACCCCTTGCCTTGATACTTGTGGAAATAGGAGTGACTTCATTACCAATACCACATGAATACCAGGTACATTATTTCAACCTAATGACTTCAGTGTCTACCACTCCCTATTTCCAATGCTCTATGAACAAGCAAAATGGCACGTTATAAGTAGACCTGTTAAGCACACAAGAACTTCCAAGAACCATTCTCAAAGAGGCTAGGAGGTTTACTTCAGAACAGCTTGAGCTGTGCTGTTCTGTTAAGACTGTACAAAGTTTTCAACATTTTGTGATTCACCATAAGTCACATTTAAGGTTGCTAATCCTTTTAAACTCCTGCACTGGTTCTTTACACTAGGTTACTACACCAGCAATTACATATGCAAGGCAAAGTAAAGCTCAGCTTTTCTCCCTTCTCTGGCTGAAATCCTCAATACCTTCGGAAACTAGAAACATCTAGAAACACTCTATTCAGGCTGTCACCATCTTTTTGTTGACTTTACCATTCAAAGTCATCTGTATTTACACAAAAAAAAAAAAAATGTAGCAAAAGAATAGCCAAACGTCCATTCAGACAAGATCTTACACAGCAGTTACAGATGGCCAGATAAGAACAAGAGATGCAGAGATTCTTTCTTATGTATATTCTCTCAAAGTCAGCTTAGGGCTCTGGAATTTCCAGAACCCATTTGTTGGTGAGTTTTTTTGTTTGTTTGGTTGGTTTGTTTGAGTTTATTGTTGTTGTTTTTGTTTGTTGGTTTGTGTTTTGTGGGTTTTTTGTTTTGTTTTGTTTTGTTTTTTATTCATGTACTAGATACTAGAAGTGTACATTGGGCAGCTGTTATGCAATTTACCAAAACACGATATGAAGCAGATCCTCCTCCTGCTTCTTCTGAGCCTTTATCTTGATTGAAACTGCCTAGGGAATTTTTTGCCAGCCATACTTCCACTCCTTTACCAACCTATACTGAGTGCTGCTGCAAGCTTTCACTGGTTAACAAGGTGCCAGAGAGTCATTGTCACAGGGTATTCATCTAAAGTAATGTCAGAAATGGGCATATTTAAAAGCTAGGGAGGAGTAAAGGAGAGGAAGGATGGATTTAGCCAGCAGCCTGGAGGTACATGCACATTTTGAAAGTGCTGTTATCACTTGAGATAAGGGGATGAACAGGTGAACACTCCATCACCGTTTGTTTTTATTGTGATGAGTTAAGGTTTCTGAGGACACCAGAGCTGCCTGACTCTTCTTGATATTATCTTTTCCAGAGCATACCTGTAGCATATTTGGCAAGTGCTGGAAGTGCTGGATGCAGACAGCAGCCTGGGTGCTCCGAGCAATTCAGCCACATAACTATTAATTGCTCCACAGACCTCAGCAGCATGGTTGAAGGCATCACCAGGGATGGCTCTGCTGTTTGCATTTTTGGGCATCAGTGCATAGTGTGGACATACTTTCTCTGCCCTGCCTGGACTGTTGTATACTCCTCCTTGTAGCATAGTGTTTTCCATTCCAGTGTATTTCCTGGAGCTGCCACAGCACCACTACCCTCTATTTCCTACAGAATTTCCTCAAAATATCTTTCCAGCTTTCTTAGACCTACCACACAGCGTTGCCCTTGTGTTCACATCTGACACATACTTCAGTGCAAAGTACCCATCAAACAGCAACAGGCTAACGTGACAGAGATTTTACTCTCCCATAGTTGCAACGGAAATGACTACAACACGTAGAGAGAGGCTTTCTTCATATGAGTTGCAAGAGCAAGCATGGTTATCAGAGCTGCCAGTCCTTGCATGAGCTGAACTCTGCTCGAGGCCTATTTACCTAGCATTTTCCCTGAACTCAGAGTGAAGAAAACAGTCCAAAAGAAATACTGATGTGATAGACAGGAGTCAGGTACACTTTTGTATGTCCTGTGATCAGCTGGGTTTGCTGGTTGAATTTCTTGTGAGCCGAATCCTTCTGTCAGCATTTTGGTACCCCTGGGTACCTAAGGCCAGGAGTGTGTTTCTCTGTCTAAAGGAACAACGTATGTCCACGCATGTCTGTAGGAGTTAAGGACAGAGCTCTGCTTGCATGAGGAGGGCACATGTTCTTCCAGCAGCCCAGCCCTAAGACATCATGTCTACAGATGGCAGAGGCAAGCATAAATATAGAGGCTGGCCATGTGATTTCTATCAGATCCACCTTCAGAGCATGCAGGGGGTTTGGATTTACCTTCAACTTCCCTTGAACTGCTAGAAAAAGATCACTCATTCAGATTCAATTTCTTCAGCTGTATGTGAGCAAAGACCTCAGTAAACACCTAGTTGTCACCTAATTTCCATTGTGTGAGTTGCTCCTTCTCCATGTGTTTTTAAGAGATAATTTGTGCACTAGAAACACCTGTGTTAGTGTTCGAAGGATTTCCTGGCAGGAGCACCCAAGTCCAAAGTAACTGACAGCAACGAAGATAATGAAATCCCCTCAGGATGGTGGAGCAGGGGAACATCTTATTGCAGGGAAAGTGTCTTCCATTTTCCCTTTATAGTCACCCACGGGGGAAGCTGAAAATAAAATACAAAACCACCGACCCAGTGCTGCATATAGTTACTCATAAAGTACAGTACCCTTCCCATGGAGGCCACTTTAAACAGCTTTTCTTCATCTTAGCAGGGCTTAAAAGTTATCTAGGTGAGGTAGAAAGAAAAAAAAAGATACAGAGAAGGAGGTTTCAGAGGAAGCAACATTGAGTTGAAAGATTCCATTTGGTGAAAGAAGCATCAGTTCTTGTACTAATAACAAATGGAGGCACATTCAGGTGTGGAGTCCCTGCTATGACTAAAGTCCTCCTTTGACACCAAAACCCAACAAAGAAACCAAATGAGTGACCTGTTCCAATTGCCTGGGTTCAGCAGAGCACTACACAAACAAAAAAACCCCACTCAACTGCAGCATAGTGTTAGTGCTTTGCCTACTACATATTACTAATGCTTCTCTCCGATGAGTCAAGGAGCACTGAATACCTGTTGGGCTGGTTAACAATCAAAGCTTCATGAATTCCACTAAATCAGCTGCCCCAAGATATGGCACACTTCCCCTCATCCTTCTGCCTCTCAATCTTTCTGCAGCTGCAGGGGGGCTGAGCACTGGAGACAAATCACCACATTTGGAGATTACCTACTTACGTTAATGTATTGTCTTTAAGTATTGGGAAGCTTCAGAACAGGAGCCAACCCAATCATTTTCTTATTGTCATTGCAAGCCTGTTAGACTGGACAACAGAGCAGAGCTACCATTTACTTGCCCTATTTGAGATCATCAGCTCCACCCTGTCCACCACCCACACAAACACTTTTCCTCAGGAAGCAATTACAATGCCATTCCCTTTAACAAATGTTATTCATCTTCTGAATTGGTCTTCAACAAGGACATCATCAGACGAGCACATTCATTACAGGCTCATCCCTGAATACCAAACCCGCCCTCTTACAGAAAGTTTAACCCACATTAAAGCCCAGGAGTTGTTTGCAGCATTCCTTCCACAAGCCTTCACCAGTGTGGTCACAGTACAGCTCACATTGATCAAGCAGGTTAGCCATTAAGCAACCTATTCACTCTTGACAACCGAAAAAGTCTCTCCCTCTCTTAAGATGTAAATGACTTTCCTTTAAGGTTTGAAGCCTAAACTCAACTGCACATTATTAGCCACGTGATAGAAACTGCTGCCTGAGTGAAGGCTGCACAGAGTCAAGGAATGAAACCACCAAAAAACTGGCATGGCTTGGGATGTGGTCAAGATGCCTCAAATCTATGTTACTACATGGAAACCAAAGACCTTGGTGCTTCACGACCTCTCATTTTCACATCCCGAAGATTTTTTAATCTCATTTTCTTCAGAAATAAGGTTTAGTCTGTGCATTGTTTTTACGTGCATGTGTGTGTCCCTGCAGACTTTTGAACCAATTGGCCAGTTTCAACCACAATTAAGACTAATATACTAAGTTTTCACAGGTTTTAATGAAGCAGTTGCTGAGAAAAAGACAGGAGTCTTGAGTCAAAGCTAGAGTGTAAGCTATCAGTGATTATGCTTTGGAAAGTACCCTTACAAGTGCTAAAAATTTCTTTCAGATGTTATGAAAACACAGCTATTCAGTGGCTTGCATCTTACCTACCCAAGGGTATTGGCGGCCTTGAGCTGCACATCTGTAAAAGATCAGTCCTTTCTCATTTTGGCACTCAAAAAAATTCTTGAGTTCTTGCAGACCTTGATTCCCATCCTACTCCCTAAGTGTAGATTTAGCTTTTCCAGTCCTTCTCCCCAGCTTTGTTGCAGATTCCTTTCTTCCCTATTCCAGTATCGTTTGTTTTGTCAACTTGGTGATAACCAGGTGCCTGGATCTGAAGTTACCATGAAAATAGACTCCCTCTTGAATAACGCATCTCTTTAATCCTTACTTGCCCTCCCTTGGCTTTCACTTTTGCTTTCACCTTTCTATTCAACCAGCCGAATAAAGCCACTGATACTTAGACCTTGTGCAGACTCCCAGAGAGGCCAGAAGTGCAAGTTCATGCTCCTCGTGCTTGCATCCTCTTTACAAATTGGTCACCTTACATCTTTACACTTCTGTGAGCAGCAGAAGCAGTCGATCTCTCTTTTCCTTCTGCACAATGTCAATAAGCAGAGAAATGGCCATTTAATTTTTGCCCTGATTTTCAAGCAGAAGAATGTGGATGGATTAGTCCAGAGAAGAGGAATATTTTTGCACATCAGCAGAATGAATAAGAGAAAGTGTCTCAGGCACCTTATTAGTGAAATGCGAGGACACACTTTGCTATGAAGAACCCAGACTCTGGAGACTTTTGTAAGACCTTAGCTTCCCATGGAAACACAGTTTCCCAGTCAGGTCATTGTAAATTACTTCTTGAGCACGGATTGAATGAAATTAATAAGATTCAGATCCAGCATCAGGACATTCAAAGCCTGATTTCAGAATTTGGTTTGCTCAGCACACGCAACCAATGCAGTACAAATTACCCATGTCTCTTTCAATCACATTTTCCTATTTTTTCCTTTTCTACAAATAGAGAGCCTACAGAATCAGATGAAAGGTGACCTCCTCTTAACCCAGAGACAGCAATAGTCCAACAGGTTGCCATACAAGTTTTTCCAATCTCCACCCTGCCAGGATAATGCACTGTGCACTGTGGAGCCACCTCTGGGCTAAAAGAACCGTGCAGCCCTCATGCTGATTTGGGTGTTTGGCCTTTTCTGCTGCGGCTGCCAAAAGTGACATGAGTTAGTGCTATGTTTGCTTTCTATTAACAGCTGTGCTGAGATCATGGGGTTTCTTAAGCTCTCAGTGTCCGACTGAAAACTTTCAGTCAGCAGTGCTGTTTTCTGATGGAATTGCACTGGTGACCTAGAGGTGAAAGATGATTTCATGTCTTTCCACCAAAACAACTTAATGGCTTACAGCTCATTTTGTCTGTGAGTACTGTGAGAGCAGCCCTAGAAATGAGTATGAATATGTGTGGTTGAATGTATATACAGCAGTATGCCTTTGAGTATCTGCACTTGAATGCAGATCTGAGCAACTCAGAGTGAGGGATTTAGATGTTTGCAATTATGGCACAGCCATACAAGTTGCTTTAACTGAACCTCTTTTCCTACTAAACACAGGTTTGTGCTAACTGCATGAAGTGATTGAACTGAACTCAGCTCAGCTATTCATGCTGAAGGAAACAGGTAGCAAGTCTATCTAGTAGATCCACAAATAAGAGATGGTATTTGTTGCTAAAATTATTGGAAAGGCTCTGACAATTCTTTTTCCAGTGCATTTTAGTAAATTTCACGAGTATTCTAAAAACAGTAAGGCAGTTTCTCCTGCCACCTTTTTGCTCCAGGCCACTCAACTCGTAAAGTGGAGATGGACTCAAGTTCAGGTTTAGATCCAGGCTGCCTTTAGCCTAAATCTACACATATGTCCTCTTAAATATTTTAATCCACATCAGGCATGTGCTTTCAAAATAAATCTCCTGACGTCAGTTTCAGATGACACTAAACAGTACGATGCAACCCCACTGCCAATGTCTACAAGCCCCTGCCTAATACAACATAAAGGCATCAGGATGCACTGTGGTCATACAACCCTCGGTGTCAATTCAAGCCATTTGAAGCCAGTTCAAGCTAGAAGATGCACATTCGCATGTATTACTAACTAAGACATAACATAGACATTTGAATGTAGGAATATATGAAAAGACGCTAAATACAAAACATGTCGTATGGAGTGTACCTTGCCTCTTAAAATATGCATGTGCATGGTGAAAGAGAAGGCAACAAGAATCACTGTCATGACTAGAGACCCCAGGCATTGCTCAGCATTATCTTGGTTCAGACTATAAGGACAAATCTCATAAATTAACAAACATCAGGAAAACTTTACTGCCCAGAGAGGTTGTGGAGTCTCTTTCTCTAGAGACTTGCAAAATATGTCTGAATGCATTCCTGTGTGTCCTGCCCTAGGTGATCCTGCTTTGGCATGGTGGTTGCACTAGGTGATCATCAGAGGTCCCTCCAACCCCTACCATTCTATGATTCTATGAAATACTGTTTTCATTCACTGGTGAAATGGATAGAGGCGTCAGCACAAATGCTTCATGATATGTTTTCTGGGATTTATTACTACAGCGTGCTTGTGTAAAAAATGCACATTCACAGATAGGTTTGGAAAGAGCAAAGAACTGAATGCGGTAGCAATTCTCAAAACTGCAAGTACAGTGGTAAAGATTTTCGCTTGAGTATTGCAGCCCTTGGAGCCCAAGGGACCCTAGACATAAGCACCTGCCTACCAAAGCAAGGCATCTTCAGGAATGTCTCTCAGGCAATCAGCCAGCAGTCTGTAAAGCCTCCCGTTGTCTAAGAGGCAGCTGGCAGTGGGGCAGGGCTGCTTGCAATTGCTTTATCAGAGTACAAGGCACAGCTGGTACCTCTGAGTTAGTCCTTAAAGTGCTGCCAGGAGTCTGTCTCTGACACCTCTCCTACTGGTGGTTTCAACTGTTTTAATCTTAACTGTTGTTGTAGGCTGTAGTATATTAAATACGCAGGACTTGCTAAGACACTTGTTTACTCAATTAAGGATGGCTTTAGAAGTTTTACATAAACTATGGTTTAGCAAAACTGCAATAAATATATAAATAATATTTTCTCGCCTTAGCTTTTGTTATGATATAGGAAATAAGGTGGTAAAAAAATCACTGGAGGTGAGATGATTTACAAATAAGCCTTCAGCTTTCTGTAGGCAGTGGTTATCATACAGAATAATGTAACTTGGTATAGTTCAAAGTTATTTACAGTCAACAGTAATATTAATTACCTTTACAACTGTAGATTATTTGACATTAAAAGCAGCAGAACTTCCCAGGTAAATGGAACTCATTTTGTATTATTGATAAGAAGAAAGAAGAGTACAAAGAGGGAGGTTCACATTGGGTTTGTAGGAATGGACATCCATCCATGTTGGAAATTCCACCTGCAGATGCTCTGAGATGTCCCTGTAACGGCCTCTGAGTCACGTAGAATTTAATTCCTAATAGGTTGCCTACCTATGCACATCTCTTATCAGAAGTCTTCACTTTTGAAAACAAATGTTTTCTCTCTCTTGCATGTTACCCACCTAACCACATAATTCATGAATTCTGCATCATTGTTTCCCATGATTTCTGCGTGTCATTAGTTCTGTTTCATTCCTCTGTTTCATCACACATTTACTCATGTAAGTACGTTTTTTTCTGTCATTGCAATTTCTCATTTTCTTTGCATCAGGTTCCTCCGTGTGCCACAACTGCCAGTCCATGGCTAGGGGTGAACAGGTATCAGAGCTTTGCTTTCATCATATGATAATAGAAGTATTTTCTTTCTTTGAGTACCTACCTGCTGCATCTGGGCCTTTGCTGAAAAGGATGCGGTATATTCCTGATTTAACTAAAACTCCAAATGCTCCTTTAGCTCACAACAGTAAGGTTGTGCTTGTGCCCAGGAAGGCAAGGCATCCCTATCATCTCGTTTGAGCCCTTTACACCCCAGTGGTCAGTGTAATGAGCAAGGTGACTCTTCACTCACTGTGTGCTAGAGAGAAGATGACAAAGTGAGCTCATTAGTCCTTTCATATTAAAATTGCCAACAAATATTTGACATGAACTCTCTTTTCTCATAATATATATGAACTGGTAGGATAAATTTAAAAAAAAACCAAAACCAACAAAAAACAACAACAACAAAAAAAAAAACCAAAACAAAACAAAACAAAAAAAAAACCAGAAAAAAACCCCAAAAAACCCAACACAGGATCTTTCTCTCTCCAGGGGATATAAATTAGGCCTGTCTATCTTGTTTTGCCATACTAATACAGACCTGCTGTCTGAAGCCCCACTCTCCTTCAGCATTGATGCAGTGTATGCCAAGCTCATCTATTTTTTGACAAAGTTATAGTACCTTCCCAGGAAGTGGAAATGAGTAAAGCAACAACGTTTTTTTGACTGAGAGGTGAAAATAAAAAGAGTGACACAAAAGTGACAGCAATGACAGCCCTTTGTCATAAAGGCTTCAAAATTTCTGCAAACAAGTGTGCAGCAGAAAAAAAAGACAGGCTGCTGGATGGTTTGTCATTTAATGTGGAGGACTTAATGCTGGAGGAAAGTGCTTGGCCAATGCACTCTGACCGGCTTCAGAGGCACGGAGGGCTCGGCAGATCGCTTGCTTGACATTGCATTCCTTGACACTCTTCTCTCTACATGCATGCATATTTAGTGCATGCTAGGGTGGCAGTCAAGCAGTAAAGTGAAGGAAGCAGAGTATAGCCATTACTTTGAGAGATGCAGGCTATTCCCTGTGCTGGGCATGCTCTGCAGGGCAGATGAGGCTGTACACAGACCAGACTGCCTTGATTTATTAGGGCTAGTCCTGTCCTCTATAGGGCTGGTTTTCCCTGCAAGTATATGGCCCTGCATACATCACATAGAAACCAATATAATTTGAAAGCTGACCTGCCTCAAAAGGTATTTTTAAGACCTGTGTAATGAAACACTTATAAATTCAGCTGAAATACAGAGATTAAAGATCAAGATGTAATTATGATGCATTATTATGGTGATTATGTGATTAACACGGATCCAGAAGGGATGGAACCTTTCTATTAAGACCTTTCCCTACTTCAGTGATGTGAACAGAAAGCTACGGGGACTAAGCTTGCTGTATGCTGCTTTATTTCATATGGGGCCATCAGCACCACTGCTTACAGCAGGTGGGACACTCTCCTCTGTGCCAGGACACAGGAACTTCCAGTGACAAGGCATTTACTCACCAAGAACCATTAAGAGCGAAGGAAATCTCTAAAGAACTTGCATGCTTTCACATGGTTTTTGGTACCTTCACAAGGAAAAACAAACAAACAAACAAACAAAAACCAACCAAACAAAACCCCCCCACAAACAAACAAACAAACAAACAAAAAGCACCTTGAGAGCAAGAACAGAACTTTCTTCAAGGACTGTTAGCAGCATATGTGGGAGTAAGAAGATTAGGAATAGTTTTCCCCTTGTCAGTTATGGGAATGCAGTTCAGAGCAGCGAGCAGTGTGCCCAAGACACCTCTTGAATATTTGGAGGTGAGTCTGCAGAAAGCCTTCGCTATCCCTTCACTCTGAAATGTTTTTAGTACAGTTACAAAAGAAACATGATATAAAGCTGAGTACCAGATCCTCATCCACCAGTCTGGCACTGCTTCCGACTCCATCTCCTTTGAGCACATCTTGAGAAAGCATCATCACAACCGTGCAAGTACTGAGGCTGGAGAAGAAACCAGCCACATGTGGCACCATTGAATGCATCTGCACCAGGGAAAAAAAGCAGGGTTAGGGCATGGTCACTGATTCTGTCCATACTGTTGCATTTTGAGTGTGCCGACTGGCATGATTTTGGCCCACCAGTCCTCCACCAGGTAACAGCTGGGGAGAACATAAACCAGAGATGATCCACCTTGTTCTGAGAAGTCAGAAAATTTAGCAGTGTGTGTCACAAACTGTGACACCTCATTTGGCCTCAGATTCCAAAAATAATCTATGAGGAGTGTTAATTATTTGTATAGAGAACTACTGAGGACTTGAGCACAGAGACTCTGGCCAGAGTAGGCCTAGAGAATAGACTTATCTTATCTCTACAAGATAACCTGCTAGAGCTGACCAAGAGGCTTTTACCTCATTTTGTTGTCTGTTCTGTGGGTAAACCCAAGATATGATAGTCAAGGGCTGTCACTGTATCAACTGACACCAAGAGTGTGTTGTCCCTGTTGCACTGCTCCTCTCAGGTCTGCATGAAATGCAGGGCTCCTGCAAGTGATATACCCTCTTTTCTTCACAATAACTGTAATCAGTGGGAAAGCAGAGAGATGACTGAGAGGGCAGCAGACAGGTGGCACGGCCAACTCAGCCCATACCATTCTGGTGCCCTGCCATGCGGATCCACCGCTCTGTCATATGGTTTTTCTGATGAGATAAAATGAAGGGTTAATCTGGCAGGTAGTCCCAGCCCAAGTTGCATGATATCACTGAGTTCAGATTGAGCAAATGTAATTAAATTATGAGAACTTCATGGCAGGGTGTGCCCTAGTTTCAGTCAAAGGTAGAACATCATTAAGTACCATTTACATCCAGAGAAACACCCACTTCTGAAATCGCTGATGCCAGTAACACATGCTTTGTATTTAACTTGCTCAGTGAAATGGGAAGTCAGCAGCAGAACACAGAGTTTCTAATTTGCTTGCTGCCAGCACCGTGATTAATAGATTTTCAAAACACCCCAATCAGCCAGTTATGATGAATACTAACCCTTTAATAGGAATCTCTGGTTGGATCGTTGCTACTTGGATTTAGTGCTCAGACCAGCGAGACAATAAATTATTTTCTCTCTGGGAAAAACAAAAAAATTCTCTGAGACAAGAAACTTCTTGCTTTTTTGTTTCAGTGACCAGCTAGAGGATCAGGGATGTGGCACATTTTATGCTCCTTGCCTGTCAACATCCAGTTAGGAACAATCATTCCACCTGTAGGCCTCCTTTTTTGGGGGAATGTGCTCCCTTTTGGTGGATGGAGGGAAGGTTGGAGGCAAAACTCGAATCTTAGTTTAAGAAGTGCTCACAACAGCAAGCCCAAAGTCCACACCTTCACAAAATGGATGCACTGTAGTGCATTATGTTTTTTTTGAAAAAAATTCAGGTTCATCTTCAATATTACAGGTGTTTACAGTGAATTTAAGTGAGGCACAGTTTTGTCTTTCCCTCATGCATCCACTGGAGAAAACTACGGCCAAGATTAATTTACCCCAAAGCTTAAATATAAAATGAGAGGAAGAAATTCTGTATCCCAGAGTGAACAATAATAAGGGGAAGAACCATTTTAAGGTTTCTTTTTTCAGCATATGTTCTAGTTTAAATCTTAGATATAAATTAACTCGTGTCCACTTTGAAAAAGACAAGCGTGTTTCTCTCCTCTCTTACCTCTTGTATAAACAAGCAGTTGCTGATGCAGGAATGTCTCCAGTACTTAGAGAGTGTGAGAAGCCAGTCCCAGCTGCTGCAGAAGCAGAGGTGCAAGGACTCCTGTGGCTGACACATCACATAATTATTTTAACAGAAGAATTATGCAGAGATATTTGATAAAATTACTTTTTAGTACAGTTAAGCAAAGCACTGTGGCTCTAGCACAAGGAGTTTTCCACAGGAGATCAGATCATCTGTCCACTGATCCCAGATGCCTTACTCTGTCCTTAACTGGGGTAGTTCTAAGCCAAGTGTGCTGCTGCTCACTGTATTAAGTTATATTCATTTATGGCTCCCCAGAGGACCTTGGCATCTGCCTTTGGCAATGAGAGAGGAAGGAAGGAATGAACTGCTGCTGCACTCTCACCCCTGGACATAAGCAAGCCCACTTCCTACAGCAAAGCCCCACTTTCTGTCTCTCTGAACAGTTTCATCTCCAGGTCTTGCTGGCTGACCCACTACCCCTCAGTGGCACCATCATGGAAGCAATAGCACCATCCCTGCACAAGGCAGGGCCAAGCTATGGTCAGAGCACCTAATACAGCAATAAGAACATCATCGACCATAACAGCCTGTGTAGTGAGAAGAGCGTGTGAGTGTGGATCACTTCCAGTGCTTCCAACAATCCATCTCATTGATTAAATATAGAATCACTAGTTGTGGCACAGTCTTGTGTGATCGTCTGCTCACCTGTCATCCCAGAGCACCCCAAAAGTATGCTTTCCTCCCAGAGAGGGTGTAGAGGGGTTGGATGTGGCTGGAGAAATTACTTGCTCCTAGTAACAGTAATGAAGTGCCTCCTCTGCACCTCACTTGTACTGAGGAGAGAAGCCCAATTAATGGTATTTTTTCTCTGCCACAACTTCCTACTCTTTGAGCTTGGGCTCAGAGTGCTGCCTCTTATTAAAGAAGTGCTGAGAGGCTCAAACATTGCTGTGGGATGTGAGGATAAAAGTAAGAGAGCAAAAGGTGAAGCATCACCGTGTAGCTGATACCCCATCTCCTCCCTTTACCTCACACTAAGGAAATACTTTGAGGGATTGTGCTGGTTTGAGGCTAATTGGAATATTTTAATAGAGAAAATGATATTACAGGCTGTGAAAGGAAAACAGTGGTGATGTCTACTTCACTCATATGCTTGCTGAGATTTTTTTAAACAAGTACTCAAAACAAAGATAAGTCAGTGTGTCTCAGGCACAGCATCTCGGACGGTCTGGCTTCTGGCTTCTCCTCTCTGCTGACTAACCTCACTAACCACTTTCCTTCTAACCCCCCTGGCTGATCCTCAAAAATTCACCTTGCGTGTAAGCCAAACTTTGGGGTAAGGTATAGGGGTGGAGAGAAGGTGGAAGGGTGGTTGGAAGCCCCTCCTGGGGTCTCTGATTTCTGGGAGGGGTGTTGTGTTGCTGTATTACCTTTACCTTGTATATTTCTGTAAATATTCCTGTATATAGTGTATATATCTGCTTGTACATTGTGCTGAGCTGTAAATAGAGCTTCATTCCTTAACCTCCAGCCAGCTGAGTTCTAGTCTGGGTCATTTTACAAAGTGTGGTGGGGCAGGGATCTCCCAAACCATCACAGGGATGCAGGTTGCCACCATGAGGTGGGAGTGGAGCAGACAACAATAAAAAAGTGATGGCAAAATTACCAAGACTTACCTAAACTAAAGGCTGGGAAACTTCCATATTGGGGAATTACTATGGTCTCTCTTCTAGAACTTCTAACAAATGGCATCTCATCTCCTTACTTATGGAACTGCTGCATCAGTAATTCATACTGACTCCATCCAGTATGGAACTGTCTCCAAGTTCTGCAATTTCATGCAGCAGCTGGCACCTGGGATTAATGTTGTACATGGGTCAGTGGCAGAAAACACCTATGGAAGAGCCGTTAATCTGCAGGATCTTTTTCAGAGTTTCTTCAGAGCTGAAACATGAAGTAATGTTGCAGCAACTAACACATGGCCTGCCTAAGCCCCACTGCAAGCACGGGAGATGGAGCCTTTCCCATCTCAGCCTGTCAGCAAAACTGTGCTGCAGTGACCAGTAGTGACAACACAGTCATGCTCGAATGGACATTTTGTCTCTGGTATAGAACGAATATGTTTGTGGTGAAAAAGCAGATGTAAAGATTTTCCTGCTTCAGCAACAGGTGGAGGTAGGAACAATGACTGGCAGTAGGGCTCAACCAATGCCTCCTATCTCAAACGTGAATCCTTCTGGCCATTTGTACTATTTGTCCCAAGAGTCTCCTTGCAAGTTCTAAAGTATGGGTGAGAATTCATAAAAATTAGGAAGTGGAAACTTTCTAAACAGGAGGCCAAACTGCTACTTATGGACAAGATAAAAGAAAGACTCAATAGTCATGCTATCCAAGCCAATGTGCTTCTCAAAACATACATATCAATTGGAAATTTAATGTTCTTTTCTCAGGAGCACAGCTTTGCTCAGTCTTGTCCCAGCTTGGGTGTCAACCTCAAGTGGGTGTTGCAGACGCTGAGGAAGTAGGACAGAAGCTTCAATTCCCTTATTCCCTGCAGCTGTGAGGATCCAGATATGACAGCGACCTGGAGTCGTTTGGTATGATGCCAAATTGCCAGCTCCTTCTCAGCCACTGCTGTCCTGGGATACCTGTTTAAAAGCAGCCTTCAGAGACAAGCTCAGTCTGCAAGCACCTCTCCACAGCACAGCGACTGCTCTCTGTTTTTCCAAATTCTCTCTCAATACATGGTTATCCTAGCACTAGCTCTTGGAAATTTTCCTTTTGTAAAGGGAGTGGCATTCCTAATGGCACCTCAATGCTCTTCTCCTTAACAGGGCAGCCAGTGCTTACTACTTTTTATCTCATGCCGCTTCACAGGTCTTCCGCTGCCTCACCATTTAGGTCAATGTCACAAATTTATGTCATACCACACAGAAACAGGCCTTGTCATTCCTGGCTTCCCCCTGTAGTTCTCCTGCCGTGCTCCACTGAGCCAAGTCACTGGGGCAGTTTGCTTGAAGCCTGGCACCAGCAGAGACCTCAGACGTGCACTGTTGTAGATATGCATGGGAAAAACAACCTACACACTCAAAGCTCAGAACCAGCACAGTTGTCACAAACACAAACAAAAAGCAAGACATTTTCTTTCCTGTAAGAGTCTTCTGCTCACCACCTGTTCACGACCAGGTAGCTTTATGCACCTCTCTTCCTCTCAAGCCCTTAGCACCATGATTAAACTGTGAATGGACTGCATGCATTCCATTAAAATGAAATGAGTTATAGAGCTGATTTTTTTCTGGCACTATCCAGCAAAAAGCAACAACCGGTGATCATTTCAGTGACTGAAACTTAAGCAGGCAGCATAGGACCTCATGAGAATAAATGATACAGCAGGAATCTGGCAGCATCTATTACAACAGGTAAACAGGAGGAGGATGCATTGCATGCTACCTGCATAAAATGTTGCCAAGTAAAGAGGACAAAACTCGCCTCTTCTCAGGATCTGCTGGGAAGGATGTCAGCACTGATGTAGTCACTCTGTTACCGTTTAGTCTTTTCTTGTAATCAATGCTTTCCCTTGGGCTGAGAGTTCTGAGTTATTAATGGATCAGTTCGACTTGGTCATCTGCCATGTCAGCTTTGTTTAGGACTGTTGTCAGAAGTCATAAATCACAGCCCAAATTCAGTTAATTCTCCAGTTAACAGTAGTTTTCCATCCTCAAACAGATGCAGTAGCTGCTGAGCCATGTGCACAAAATGGGTCAGAACAGTTCTCCTCTATTCAAGAAGATCAGTGTTCACATTTTACCAAGGATCATGAAGATGAAATACTCAAATTGCTAGTCAAAGTGAACTTCAAGAATGTCTCTGTAAGTAGTCCCAAACCAATTACAGATATTGCTCTTCTGAGTACATTCCTTTACAGACAGAAAACTTAGTGTAAAAAAACAAACAAAAAACCCCACCCAAAAACAACAACAAAAAACCAAAACCCCAAACCCAACAAAACAAAAAACAACCACAACCATTTCTTTCTTATCCAAGAGCAGTAAGGCACATTTCTATTCCAACACCGGTAGCAATTCCCCCTTGTGGCTTAGTGATTTGATCTGAGCTGGCATTTTACACTTCCTTATAACAGTCTGCATAGGTTTCTCTATTTGTTACTATGTAAAGGCGTTATGTAAGTAATCACAACAATGGACTTGATAATTCGCTGTTGGTAACTACAGTTGTTTCCTTGATGGCTACTTGTGTCGCTCTTTAACGCCTAGCTTGATTATGTAAAGTCAGTTGAAAACTGTACTCTCGCCTCTCACACCCAGTTGTCCTGTTAGGGGTAAGTAATTCCTGATGTCCTTAAATCTAACCCCTTGACAAAGACAAAATTGCTGCAGGATACTTTGAAAGTACTGAGGCTGTCAACAAGAGTCTGGATGTTCCTGATACATGGAAACCTAACAAGGCAGGATATATTTCACCAAAAATAGCAACTTTAGCAAGGTGATAGTATTTTTCCCAAAGTTTCACCATCTGTGTCAGCTGAAACTCACAGCTCTCTGTAGACCGGAGGCACTGGCTGGCTTTGCACTGCTTTTTTTGCACAGTTCTCAAAACCTTGCCTCACGGCTGCAGTATCAGAAATTAAATAACAAGCCTAGGTTTAAATAACAGATGTATTTTATGCAGGACATGAACATACACGGACAGATGTAATCTGGAAGAAGCAGATATATGCTGCAGTGGTGCCTGGTGGGGCAGTGAGTTGAGCTGGGCTGGGCTACAGTTCCTGGTGACATATTGCAAAAGGACAGGCTCAAAATAAGAGCTGAAATCCCTCACCTCCAGAAAGCAGGTGGAAAGAGAAACCTTAACCTAATTGTGTCCTCACAGAATATCCTTCAAAAATCATTCCCAATATGATTTTGCCTCAAAGTTTCTCCCACATGTGTTACAACTCAGGTTTATCTTCAATATTGCAACAGTAAAACACTTTGCTAGATCTTTTGTGTCTCTTAGCAGATAACTCCAGACAGCTTTTTCTTGTCAAGAGGCTTGTGGAAATGTGTCTGTAAGTTAGATTTGAGTACAATTACAGTCCCCAAGCACTCCTTTTAAGCTTGAGATGCTAAGTAACATGTCACCAACAGGGAAAAATATCTTAGTTATAAAAGCATAACACATGTTTAGTATGCCCACTAAAGTGCAGTAAAGAGACTTTTCCTTAGACTTGAAGGAGTGCAAGCTCAATGCTACTGCTATGTTCAAGCTGCAGGAACCCCAAGATGGGTGTATTCCTGATGAAAATACAAAATAATGGAAAACCATAGCCCCCTGTTGCTGGGGATCAGAGCACAAGCAGACACAGGGCCAGGCTGGAGAGCCAGCAGTCTGTGTTTTCATGGCAGTAGGCAGAATGGAAGGAGCAAGGTGGAGGCTCACCACTCCATTCTTTCACTTATCACTTGCAACACTGCTGACCAGAGGAGTGAACACAAAGAAAACAAGAAATGTCTTGTGCAACTGATAAAGGAACAACTGATTGACCACCAGGAGCTTGACTGCAGTTCCAACCCCATACTCTGCACGATTATAGATAGTGAGGTATAACTATTGCCCAGATTTCATATCTCAGAGTGTTGGACATCAAAGGGCCAGGACAGATCAATGGGTTTGCTCACCTTGTAGAAGGGACACCTTTTGGTTAAGGTTTCTGACCTCAGCCACACTGAGTGCTTCCCCAGGAGACTATGTGATTGCAGTCATAGTTTGGAGCCACATGGTGATTCTGTAGTTTAGTGTGTTCACCACTGGCAGTCTTTAAAGAATCTCTGTGTTGCATGTAAATAAACTACATTTTTCCTGCACCTGACAGCTTCATGTGAATGCAGCCAGACCTACAATACACAGGCTGTTTGGGAATCTGGCATCAGGTCTGTAGCACCAACAATTGGTATATCTATTAAGAGATAAGTCCAGCCGCCCATAGCCCCTCTAATCTCTGAGGACCAGCTATCATTCAAGGGGATTCTACTCTTACAAATGTATCCTTCTCTAAATGCAACAATTCCTGAACATGATGCTTGCCATTCATCTTAAATCCCACTGATTACTGCTTTCAGTCATACTGCTGTTTTGCATCTGGCATACATCAAAGCAAATGACACCCACATGAACTCAAAAAGCTATTAAAATCCCACATAGTTTTCCTTCAAAGAGCATTTATGGAAACAGCAAGATCTATAAGCCATTAGAGGATGACAAGAATAGATTCTGGTAGAATTGGTTTTCAGCTCTTTCTCTTGTCAACCTCAAAAGACTTCTAGGAAGTTAAAAAAGCTATGGAAACCACACTTAATGAATCATTTGGAGGGATAAAAAAGGCAAAAATGTTGTTTACCTTTGAGAGAGTTTTATTTGATTCTTCTGAGCATCAGTATTACTTTTATATGTAAGTACATTTGTTAAAATGCAGGTTGGCAAAACCAGAAAATAAAGCTGAACATGTTGCTTTGCACCAGCTGTCTACTTTAGCTCATCTCAGTGCAACAGGGTGAAACTGAAGATCCTTAATGATATGTCTCGGAGTGAGGACATTTTTACATTATGTGGTTTTGGTGGGAGCTTGCTCATTCCCCACTAAAGTACATCTATTAGAGCTAAATTTATTTCAAAAGCCCCTTAAACTTGAAAGCAGGGCAGACTTGTATTTTATTCTGCAGTTTTGCCATGTGGGAATTGCCTTGCTAAATGCATCTGGTAATACGGTAGCTAACTGTTTAAATAACAGCCCAAAAGTGTTTGGAAATTATTATAAACTTGACAGAGAAATCTCACATGGTTATTTACTTCTGACCTTGACACAGTGAACTCCTCACGGCCAGATTTTTTAGCCCAAAATAAGGTCTTCCATTGCAATCAAAACAAAATTAGAAAATCCTGAAGTCGTCCTTCATCCCTTAGATACCCTATCGGGCTCTGTAGGAGGGAATCCCTCAGTCAGTGAAATTGGTATGAGGAAGCCCTGGGAGAACTTTCTCTTCTTTCCTTACACAAAGCCTTTCAGACCTGCTGGTTCATTTCAACAAAAAACGTCGGGATAAAAAGCTTTGTTCAAGCAATTAGCAACTCTCTAGCACCTCTGCCACATACACATCGTTGATTACCCAGGTTAACCCCACGGGGCCACCAGTCACGGAGCTTCATTGCAGCTAGCAGAATGATGAATGCTTACATCTCGTATTGACTCCAAATAGAGCTGACTGAAACAATGTCACCTAAAAATTGAACAGCTTCAGGTGAAAGGAAGCTATTTACAAATGAAAGAAATTTTTTTGACGTTTCACATAGACTTCCTGCCTCCCCTTGCCTTGATAAGGTTTGGGAAAGTAAGAGAACTTATTCTTTCATCTTTTGAAACAAGATTTGCTAAGTAGGACTGAGCCACATTCGTTTTGCAAGAATAAAAACTCCCACACATGAAACAAAACATTTTGTTTTGGGTTGAACAAAGTGCTTCGTTGAGTCTTAAACATGTTTTAGACAAGGCTGCTTTCTGAGAGAAATCTAAACTATTTTCAGGCTGACTTGACACAAGTTAATAATTTTTTTTTTTTTTTTTTTGCACAGTTCCAAGAACCTGGATTCTATCTAGCACCGAGGAAACATTGAAATAATTACTGTTATTGAGATGGCTTGGAGCTACTTCTCATACTTTAAGAATTCCCCTTGTAATAAAACCTGCTGCCAGGCAAAAATTCATCAGGCAGAGTTAGGAGAACTTGGGATGAATTTTGAGTATGCTTGGGTCAGATTTCAAGTTCAATCTGACAAGCCTGTGGCTGTAAACTAGCAGGAGCTGTCAGCTTTGAATATATTTCCATTTGGGTTGTGCAGTGTGTTGGGGCCTGTTATTCAGGCATAGATCTGCAGAGCTGAGGTCACGTGGACTGAAGCTTGATTTAGAAAACAAAGTTGGTTGGCACGTTTCCCCAAACTGAACTCCCTGTCTAAGGTCTTAAAGAAATAAATACCTTAAATATTTCTCCCCAAAGAGAGAACTGTCCTTTCAAACGCAACTTCTCCGCACCGCAATTCTATCATTTAGCTCTTCCTTTATATGTAGGCCATATTACGACACGTGTCTATGCCATTTTAAAAACATCTCAACTTCTCCCTGGATAGCACCACTGATTCAAGTGGCATCCCTAGGTACAAATCACAAAAACCTCTTTATAAGAGACAGTGTCTGGCTCCACAAACACTTTGTGAAAGGAAGTCTGAAAATGGTCCAGAACACTGTCAACATTTTCAGTTTCCTTCAACCATAGGTCTTGGTATAGAGACTCCTACTTTCCTAATCCGAAGTAGCATCCCTTAGAAACAGCAGAGATTGTGCACAAGCGAAGTTTATATACAATTAGAGACAGAGACCTCGTTTAATCCATGCTTTTCTACTTCGTACACATGTGAGGGAAAAAAGCAATATGTGAGTTGCTCTGTTCAGCACAGATCAGCAAAGAGTTGATTTTTCAGTTTCATCACTGAAAAAAAAAAAAAAGGAAAGCTGATTAATCTGATATCATATGAAAAATATTCAGTGATTTTTGTCAAGCAGAAAGTTTTTAATTATTCGTACTGGATATGTTTTGTTTAGTTTTGTTATGAGGCAAAAGCATCCTCTTGGCCTATTTGCTTGACATAACCTTTTACATATAGGCTTAATTTAAAAATTGAAACTATATTTCAGAATGAACATATAAAACTTTAATTAGAAAATACCAGAAGGATATTTATCATTTGTTTTAAATCTAATTCTGTATTTTAAAAGAAATTAAATTTTTGCCTCAAATTCACAATACTAAAAAAAAAAAAATTAGTGCATATATGTTAAAAAATAAATCCCATAGGCTGTATTTTCTTTTATTGTTTAGATATATTTCTTTAAATCATTACAGTTAATTTTATGTGTCTTCTCTGAGCTGTCTCATAATGTTTCACTTCTTTTCTTTAGCATAAAGTTTTCAGATGTCCTAAGTGTCCAGTTGAGCTGTCTGTGGTGTATCAAAAATTATGAGTCAGATAGAAATGCCTCTTATTTCACCAAGAAGAGAGATATGGAAGATATCCTATACAGAAGACATCTTATACACAGGCAAAGCTCAGATCCTCGCCAAGGAGTCTAGTTGCTGAGCAGGATTCCAGCACATGAGATGGCAGCAGATTGAACTTGAGGAATCTAGGGTAACAGAAATTAGCAAGGCCACCCAAAAGCGCTCGGTGGAGAAACTTAACACCTGCATCTGCACAATGTTCTCCACGTGAATGCCAGCTTTCCTGCAAGGTGCAGGCAGGGAGGCAGGGTGGGGGTGGGGGAGATGGCAGAAGATCTTGGCACCACCTGGCCCTGCACCTGTGGTAGGACAAATGCCAACTCAAATTCAAGATTTCTTGTCATAGCCTGGCAGTGAGTGTCTCTCACCATGACAAGGATTCTTGGATGCACAGGTTTCACAGGACAGCACAGGGCATGTGCTGGAGAATTAAGTTTGTGTTTAGCCAAACTGGGCTGGAGGAAGGGATTAATGTCCCACGGTTGGATGCTGGAACTACTGCCAGAGGTGGAGTACTACCACACAGCTGACTTAAGAATGAAGCCCTTTCCCAGCCCACAAAGGGAATCCTGTGTGTGGGGATGGACTCCAGAGAGGGCAGCCATTTCAGCTAACATTGGGCTATCTCTGCAGTGTAGAAGAGCTGCTTTCTTCCCTCAGACCTCAGACTGCCTCTCTGCTCTTCAGCTGAAACCTAGTGGTGTTGGAGGCTACAATCATGCCATACCTGCCACATGTAGAGTTACTGTATTTTGTGCAGGGCACTAACCTCTTTGTATTGACACACAGATACATTGTTTATGGGTATGCAAGTGACATGACACGTATGACGTGGTGTTCAGTTCCAGAGGAAAAAAGCTGTAGGCATCTGAACTCATGAGACCCACAACGCATGATGTTCACAACTGTGGACTTGTGACTGTGTGCCCACAGGATCACAGTATATTAGGGTTGGAAGTGACCTCTGGAGATCATCAAGTCCAACCACCCTGCTAGAGCAGGGCCATAATCTAGTGCAGGTCACACAGGAATGTATCCAGACAGGTCTTGAAAGTCTCCAGAGAAGGAGACCCCACAACCTCTCTGGGGAGCTTGTTTCAGTGCTCTGTGACTCTTACTGTAAAGAAGTTCCTCCTCATGTTGAGGCAGAACTTCCTGTGCTGTAGTTTATATCTGTTGCCCCTTGCTCTATCACAGCGCACAACTGATAAGAGCCTGTCCCCTTCCTCTTGACACAGTGTCTATTTTCAATTATTTGTAGAGATTGCACACATCCAGAAAGTAAAAAAAAAAAACCAAACAAAACTCAACTTCTAATAAATAGCCAAAACTCACCTGCCTGATGCTTTCTTGCAAAATGTGATGTCTCATATGAAATAATTACATGGTCGATAGCTGATGTGACATCACATATGGGGATTTTATAAATTAAGCTGATGATCTTAAGCCAGTCAAGAAACACGAGAAAGGTCCATGGGATGAAAAGGGTTTTCTAGGTTTGTTACTTAGTGCCATACAATAATTGATGTGCAGTGCACGTTTCTTATTTGCTTAGATGTCAATCAGGAGTTACTGCTGCAGTCAATGAAGCTATGCCAGTGTAACAGATAAAGAAGAGACTGGCAGCCCAAGTCTCTCAGTTTAACCTAGCTAGAGAAAGCATCTTTGTACTACTGACGGTACTGCAGATTCTATGTATTTTTAGAGACACAGGTTCTGTGGCATGATTTCAATAGTTGGAATAATTTTGCATTTTTCAATTCCTTTTTATGAAAAAAAATCTTGCATTCTAAACTTGAAACTTTACTTGACTTCTTTCCACTGATGGTGGTCCTGCCCGAGAGAAAGCAGCTGTCTGAGTTGATTAGCAATGTTTTCTAGCCTGACTTCAAATTTACTAATTTAATTTGGAAGGAGCTGGAAGAAACAAAACGTTCTTACTCTTCGGCGTGACCATTGCTCCTCAGAGAAAAGCCTCCTTCCTTCAGAGCCATCATGTCTATTTTCACGCAGTTCACGGCCTCCATGATCCCTGGGTTCCATATGGGCTTAACCTGATAGGGAATATGCAGCTACACACTCTTTCTTTAGGGGTCCAGTGTGACTCGGTTAAACATGAACCATTATCAATGTGTGTCAGGTGCAAACATCGTAGTAGTCATCCTGACAAAACCAAAGGAGGTTACTGCAGACAGAACAGACTTGCACAGGAAAAGTATTCAAAAGCACACCCTGATGAGTCCTTTTAAATAGAGTTCAGCATCATAAGGTGGATGTTGTCTTGACCTCGGACGACAGATTCAGTGATGAGAAGGAGCAGTAGATTCTGAAAGCTTGAGGAAAACTATGGAGGGCAGCATAAATTACTCTTAATCTAGGAAACAATATTGATATAACTGGTTTTTTCCTCCCACACCCATAAAATGTTCCTAGTTTTAAAATATATTTTCCTTTCCTTTCCTTTCCTTTCCTTTCCTTTCCTTTCCTTTCCTTTCCTTTCCTTTCCTTTCCTTTCCTTTCCTTTCCTTTCCTTTCCTTTCCTTTCCTTTCCTTTCCTTTCCTTTCCTTTCCTTTCCTTTCCTTTCCTTTCCTTTCCTTTCCTTTCCTTTCCTTTCCTTTCCTTNTCCTTTTCCTGTTCCTTTTCATGTTCCTTTTCCTTTTCCCTTTCCCTTTCCTTTTTTTCTTTTTTTCTTTTTCTTTTCTTTCTTTTTTTCTTCACCTGGAGTCCAGTATGGGTTAGGATTGCTTGCACAGGCTTTAGATATTTTATGTAACAGATCTACCAGCACTTCAAAAATATTTATATTAAGTGCTGGACAGTAGCCTGCTCTTGCAGAATTTGTTTGGCCACAGCACAGTTATATATTGTCAAGAGCCCTATTATCAGCCAATAACTGCACCTCATTTTCCTTCCTTGCTGCATCTTATCACATGCCAAGTGCTGAGATCCTTGCATGGATGAAACTCCTGCAATGGCTATTGAGAGTAAATGCTGAAGCTCTGCAGTTGAAGGTATCCAGGGGCTCAAAATGAGGCTGGGCTGAGGGTGATTTCAGATGATGTGAGTTAAATTCAGTGACACCTTTGAGAGAAGTCTCTTTGGAGAAGGTGCAACTATTTTCCAGGATGTTGCACATCTTCCTAATTATGGGACCATTGGTTCCATCAAGACACCATGCCACACCCATCAACCAACAATCGAGAAAGAAGAACAAAAGACTGCAAGTCACTATCAGATTGTTAGTTTTCCTGTATGTGGTCTTCCTTTTCCTAGGCCTTTAATAATTTACTACTAATAATTCGGCCATAATATTTGCAAAACACTTTGATTGAAGTAACTATAAGAAAACGTTACAAACTGTATGGATGTTTTGTATTTCAAAGCTATACCACGATTTGATCCACTGCTGTTCTGTAACCTGTGCAGCACTTTCAATGTCAGGGCACTAAATTCTGTTTTAGAAATCAGAGCCAGAGGCTATAGCAAGTAATATCCTGAATAGAATTCTGTCTTTGTGAGTATGCAAAACTGATGACAGGTTATTAACTTCTCTATGCATTGCAGAGAAGAAAGATTGTAAGTCCATTGTGCACATTTTCTAGTGCCACTGTTTTCACATGTCTGTGTCAAAGACCCCTAGTTAAACAGGATTCTCTCTAAGAACCAGCAGCTGATTGGTCCTGCTCCTGAGTCATTAATGAGATAGCCTTGCTAGGCTTGGTTCCTGTTTCAGAAGTGGTAGGAACTTTATTTTTGATAAATATGTACATTGCTATATAACATTCCCTTCAGGTGAAAATACACTTCAGTATAAAAAGAAAAAATACCATCACAAAATAATTTAAAAAAACCCCTCATTCTCCCATTGGCTGACTAGCAGCCTCTTTTTTTTTTTTTTTTTTTTGACTGTACAGCACTTATTATGCTTCACTCTCTCCCTTTCCTTATCAGGTTTCCACTCCCATTCAGCTGAAGGATTCTCATTTTGCATTCTCTATTTGTTCTTGTGCCTTATCAGCTTCCAATTTAATTGACTAGAAAACCTTACAGAAACATCAATGTCATTTAGATCAGACTTTTTCTCATCTTTTGCCCCTAAAATGCAAATAGACTGTGTGTTTGTTTTCTGATTTTGATGTGGCTGTGTTAAGATCATGGCTGATGGATTGCACAGGTGGTGCAAGTTGCTGACAGTACTTCCCAGACTGAATGAAGCTGGTACTGTCGCCACACACCTCATGAGCAGGACTACAATCAGCAGTCATGGTCTGCTCATATATGTAGGATATAAACCCTCCGCATTTCATAATGGATCATGGTAGCATATAACACACCTATTCAATATATATGTGTTTGTTGGAGATGACAAGAAATATTTAAAGACTGTAGTTCATGTGTGCTCTTAATGCCTAGGCGGCTTAGCAGAGGGAGTAGGCATGTTTTTTGTACTGAAACAGAGCGGGTATCAACCCAGCCCAAATCTTTAACAGCTAGGAACACCCGAAAAAATATCATCAAGCCTTTGACAAGGAAGGCTGAGGTTGTCATTTTAATACCCACAAAAGCAGAAAAGATTGTGTAATCAAATAGCCCTGGTAGTTAAGCCTTCAAACAGTTTGCATCTCCTTTTTTTCACTCTCTTCAAAGTCTTAATACTATAGCTGCCAAAGAATGTTGGCATAGCACCTGACAACTCTGTTATATGACTCAGCTTCATGTAATATGTACCTATTCTCTTATATTTCCCCTGCAGATTATTATTTATTGCCCTTTTTGCCTTTTCTACATCATTGCTGACAACTTCAACCTATCTAGCAAGTGGCCTAAATCTAGTCTACACTTCTGTTTGTTTCTAATGTATCTCTAGTTCTGACCCTGCCTTGTGCTTTAAAAAGATACTCGCATGTACTCCTTGCTATTTTCTGTGTGTGGTGTATTGCTTTGTTATTTTAAATTGTTTCCTCTTCCCAGATGAGCCAAAAAAAGTCTGTTAGCTAGAGTTCTCCTGTCCCTGGAACATGAAACTGTGGCTTTCTGGTCAGCTAATCAGCACCTTTAAAGGACTCCTGTTTCTCTCTTTGTAAGTTACCTTCCTTTTTTTTTGTTTTTAAACTTTGGGAAATTAACCATTTTGAAGAACCAAACTTTAATCATCTTTTGTCTGTCCACAGTGAATGCAATCAGGTCATGATCGCTGACGCCTAAGCAACCAGTGCTTCCAGACAAGTGATTAATTCATCTTCACCCACCCTAATGAGACGTAGAAGAGGGTTACCTCATGGTGACTGCAATACATTTTCTGAAAGCTGTGGAAATTATCACCTGTAACGTTGAGAAATCCAAATAACGTCTTGCTCCAGGCCGCGCAGGAGGTGTCAGTGGCCACGTCACCGCAGAGCGCGTGCCCTTCGTTAATGAATGCCTCCCTGGTTGAGAGAATGGGGAAATACTGCAAGAGATGTTGTTATTCATGACAAACGCGATACTCTGTGTCTTCAGCCGACAGCAACACCCAGCCTGCCAGCTGGTGACCAAACTTGTATTTGCAGCTCAGCGGATAAAGCAGCTCCTCCTCCCTGGCATGGAAGCATCTGATAGGTGGGTAGATGCGTGCAGCAGTTGCGAGCTGGTGCAGGGCACGGTTCACTGGCTGCCTAAGTCACTTTGAAGCTCGGGCACTTCTCCAGATGTCACACACTTCACTTCCAGTAATTAGATCACTGTGGCAGTTTGGTACAAGGGGTTGAGCCTGGGCAGTCTGTCTCTGGGAATTCAGCTTCCTGAATCCCTCCGTGCAGCCACTGCTGCCCTCAGCTTGTCCCTGAGCAGTCATGGTGCAAGTAGGACTCTGTAATACGCTGGGAAAAATCAGTTTTCTCAGAAAAATTGAGTGCTTTGAAGATTTTTTGCCCTCCATCAAGACAAAGTGATGCATTACCATCCAACTTTGATGAAATAATTATGGCATATGAAATTGTGGGGACCTCTAGTCACATGCCCACCCCCCACCCTGCTCCGTATCACTGCCTAGCTGCTATTTTGCTTTAAGAAGTGCACCGCTAGCAACTAACTTTTCTCCCCCACCTTTTACCAATATCCTTTTAATGCACGATCTGGTGTTGAATTACTTGTGCTCAGCAGAAAGGTTGCTCAGTCCAACTGAAAAGCAGCGTTCTTTTCAACCTGTTCAGCAGGAAGCCTATCCCCACTCCTTAGCCTGTTCCAGAGGGGAGAGGGTAGTGAATAATTCATTAAAAAATTCATTTTCCTTCCACCAACACACTGATTCACAAGAGATAAAAGTCTCCTTCTAGTTAACTGTGTGAGTCTTTGCAGCATCAAATCAGCATTTGTTGCAAAAGACTCACACCACTGCATGAGTTTTTTGAGTGTCCTGCAGAGAACAGAGAAGTGAGGCTTTAGTGCCTACAGCTATCAGTGCTCAGGTATGAGCTTTCCTTTGCGTTCTTGGAAAGGTGTCCTAGGTGCACTGCAAAGGGGAGTGCTCCTCACACCAGTGTACAGGTTCGGGCCCACCAATATGTGGAGGAAACCATACAAGTGTCACCTGTGCTGCAACAAGGACCCATCTGAGGCACTGGCAGTCTCAAAATGTGCTGACATGCTCATATTTGGCAATAAAATAAATGTCTGTCTTCTCTAATTGGAGAGGCAGAAGACAAACTGATAGCATGTGGTGGCTGGGAACAGGCAATGGTGGCATTCAACATAGAGTCCTAGCTGCTAGTATTATGGGAGGACTCTATTCTGTGTGCAAGCTTGGGCAAGTACTCAGTTCTCTCTGTCACAATTTACCTTCTCATCCTAAACCCCTGCACCTCAGGACCTGTGGGAGAGGCACTTCTGGCTTTGGTAAGCTTGTGTAGGACCTTTTGCAAGGTGCATGCAAGTATTTCACTGTTGCAAGGAATACAACGTAAGAAGGAAGAAAATCACATTAAATGTTTATATGTAAAACTGTTTTATAAAGCATCTGGCTTAGAAAGCAATGAAGGAGGCCAACATATTTGATCCAAGGTGAAAATGACTGAAGAATAATCTGGCTTATTATGCAGGAAGAGATGCAAACAGCTGTGTGCAAACAGCCATGTGNAGCAAAAAATAATTGGAGACTTGCTATAAATTTGCCTCACCTCAAGTGTCCACTGATATTAGTGTCGCAACTCCTAGCAAAGGATTCTCAGAGAAAGAACACAAGAACAGGGCAGGCATGCAGAACAAAAGCCTCGATTTATCATCCTCATCTCCAGTGACCTGCACCTTCAAGACTTCAGGAGTGACATGTGGTATCCTTATGTTTAGTAATTCATAATAGACTCACTTTCCGTGAGATTCTCTAAGTGTATTTTTCACCTGACATGAAAGTTTTGTCATCAAGGACACCACGAAATGACAAATTCCATAGATGACACATTTGAGTGACTTCAGTGACCACCTGATAACCCTCCCAGCTCTTCTATTGCAGGTTGTAGTGAACACATTGCCCTTTCACCTTTCCTGTGCTTCTGATGGTTTTATAGACTGCTGTAACATTACTCCTTTACTGCTTTTCTGGGCACAGTTCTCTAGTATTTAACATCACTTTTAGGCACCCTTTCCACATACCACATCATCTTAGCCTCTCTTACTACACAATTCCCTGTTCTCCTGTGATTTAGAGGCTAATACGTACTGAAAATTTGTACACATACAAAAAAATTCAAGTGCACTTTGGATTTATTAAGGATAATAGTAATGGATTATGGTTTCTTCTCTCTTTTCTCCTAGTTCCTTATGCTCTTTTCTTCCTTGACCTCTCCAAATATTGAGATCCCATTTCAGGAATGCATTCTGTTCTGTCCTCAAGATCCTACTGCTGAAAGAAAAAGATAATCTGGAGTCAATTGTAAGGCACACACAATTAAGTTTGTATGTTCTCTCTTACGTGCTAATTTATACTATCAACACAGAATATATTGTTTGTGTACCTTGCAGCAAAACAAAGACAAAAGAAAACACCATCAAAGTGCCTGTGTGCAGAATCTCAGCTAGATGACAGCATTATCAGTCAAACTAAGCAGAAGTCAGGTGAGAATCCCTAAACATACAGTATGTCTTATACATCATATCTATGAGCCACAGGTCATATGCTTCTGCATCCTGCCAGATTTTGTAGCTCTACAAAGACAGCCTGTCAAGTTCAGGCTGCTTCCCTGCATGAAGTCTTCAGCCATCAGGAACTGGGTCCTCGTGCAGAAGAAGAAGGAGCAGAGGCATCCCCCAGCAGCCTGCACATTTGACCAGGCAGTGTCTGGGCTAGCCCCACAGGACACACTGAGGAAAAGGTTGCCTCTTAATTTGTAGTTCTCTTAGAAGCTCAGTCATCAATTTCCAGACTGCAGGGAAGTCAGTCTGTCAGACCAGGATTCACAGCCCATAATTCTTGTTTTGGTTGTTAAGGATGCCTTCCAACATGACAGCTGGAGGAGGGAGTGCCAGTCTTTTCTGCAAAAATATGTCTGGTGTAGAGCACCCACACCTCACTTCATGCAAGGGTTGAGCAGTACACTGCTCATGCAGACATCATGAACTGTGGGTTCAATCCTTTTCCAGCCTGAGATGATGAACCCCACACTGTGATCCTCAAGCTTGGAGGAAGTTCAAGAAAAGATCATCCCTTTCAGTTAGATACTGAAACTGTCATCTGCCATCCATTTTGACAGACATCGTCTCCTCCTTAAATTGCTCCTGAAGGAATTTTATGGGTCTAATTTCTCTTTCCTTGTCTTACAATAAATCTGTACATTTTCAGGCCAGAAACTTTCTCTCTTGCATAAGACTCAGCACAAATGATGAGCAGCAGTCTGTTCATAGATACTGTTAAAATTGTATCATCAGAACCTGAATCGCATCTTGGCAAAACTCTCTTCCCTCTTCATGTACAAAGAGATGTGATTAAATGCTGTGTTTCCACACTTGGATGGAAACGCTTTGTTATCTTTGTCAGTAGTTAACATAATTCACGGAAAAACAGAATACAACCTTGAGGCTAAATATGGCCCATTGAATTCCACAATAGGGCAATGGCTTGATCAGGGTATGGCAAAGCATGCCTGAAGCAAAAGTCTTTGTGGGCCGTAGCTTTGTGGGAAAGATTAAATCAGCCACGATCTGCTCCATTTTATGTAAAGCTGGGGCAGCCCTAAAGCTCCTGGCAACTGGCCATGGAAACCTTTGGCTGGACAAAGTTTGGGCATCTTTGTGTAAGTGTTAATTGCCAGCTGTTGGTGAGTGGAAGGTTGCCAGGGATGGAATGACTGCAGCAGTGTTTCTGTCTGAAACACATATTTTCTAAAATAATAATCATGATTCTATTTAGTGCCTTGCAACAAACATCTGTACCTAGCAATTCCTCTATCTAAAGCATCTGCACACTGAGATGACCTTAAACCAGCATTATAAATTCAGGTTAGGTGACATTCAGGCTACCTATTCCAACCTCACAGTGGGAGGCAATAATAAATGGCAGCTATCTCCACAGCAGCACTACATGATGGCTTAACTCACTCATGTTCATAGCCCTTCACATTTAATTTGCAGCAAGTCTGGAATACAGAGCACTAAGGATTTTGAATCATACTGTAGGAGGCTGTGCAGCCATACGTGCTTCAGCATTTATAATAATAATGCAACCATCTCAGCTGTTCAACATCTGGGATATTTGAAGGTTCTGCAAGCTTTGCAATACTGCAGACTGCACGTTTCCAAATACTAGAATGTCTGCAGATATTCAACCCCACAATTGTGTGAAAAATTAAGTAGTATTTCACTCTTAAGAGAGAATGTGAGGTCCAAATGCCAACATTTTCTAATTTAATATCTACAGATTGGTACAAAGTTGGTGAGGAAGTGCTTAAAATTAATTGTCTAAATGAAGAAATGTTGCCTTAAGAACCACTTGGTGGAAAGACAAGGCCACGTTGCCAGACTGCAGGACTTGTAAAGTTTGGAGAGAAGCATTCATTCCATAAAAAATTGCAGTCAAAAGGATGATCCTGATGTGATAGGGAAGGCCTCTGTCCTGGTTTAAAACAGACACATATATCACAAATAACCCCTGACACAAAGATAAGGAGGGAAAGTAGCACAAAAATCCTCATGATTGAGATAAGGAGAATGATAACACAATGCACAATTACTGTAGATCTTTCACAGAACAACAAAAGCAGAAGGAGCAGCAAAAGCCAGTGACCCCTCATCACCAACAAGCCTGCAGCTAGTCCAGTGGAACAACTCCACACCCTCAAAGCTGAAACCACAAGCAGCCATCCGAAACAAGGGAGACTCTCATGTTACAATCCAAACTGCAAGCCCCCTGACACTTTACTGCAGCCAGTAGTTTTGCTTTACAACTGTCATCACAGCAGCATGGTGTTGAATGCTCATCTGCAGAATCAATTAGTTAAAACCATAACACCTCCAACTCTCCCTTATGAAAAGTCACCATTTGGCTTTGAGGATGATGATGTGTGAAAGTACACCATCACTGAAAATGAATGAAAGCTTAATTCACAGAAATCACCATGTCTCCAAGATGCTCCTTATTTTGATATTTCATTTCTCACCATACATCTTTATGCTTCTCATCTTGCATTTCTGTGTCATTTGGTACCTCAGTGACCTTATACTCTATCTCTCAGCCTCGGATAGTATGCTCCCAGAAGCACTTCTGCCTGATTCTGGTTTTGGGAGGATTTCATTGGTACAACAGAAGTGAGCTCGGTCTCGTCAAGTGCCCTGTTCTAAGTCCAAGTCCGCAAGATTGATGCCTCCATATTCTCCATTGCCACGTGTGTCTGGGTTTCCTCTTACCAAATACAGTTCCACGAAGCGAGATCCAAAGGGACCTCCAGACTCCTAGGCTAAGATTTTGCTTACTGAAAGACAGCTTTTTGTTGAATTTGAATTTATTTTTTGATGGCAGGCCAGTGGCTGTCAGTGCAGGATGAGCAACTTCTTTCAGTTTAGACCTCTTGTAAAGCTAGGGAGGCACAACATTTCAGATCATCACCAGTGGTGGTAAACATTTACATAGTTCTACAGAACAAAAACCACAGAGGGCAGACTCTCTGTGCTGTACACTGCTTAAAAAAGAAAAAAAGTCTGTTCCATTCAGTCAGATTTTCATTATATCCTGAGAGCTTCTTTCCCAAGAAACTGGCACTCTGATAACAATCTATTCCATTCACCATCACTCAGCATTCAGTATTGCCTGCATAACCAACTCAAGTTCAGCTTGGGAAGGTAAATCGAAGTGGTCAGCTTCTCTCCTCTCCTTGACATCGAGGCATGTCACCTCCTCTATGGTTTGTTTAGTACAACTAGCATCATAGCAGAGTTTCTTTCCAATTGTGTCTGTGTGCATACAGGCTGTCTGCAACTCAGATTTCTCCAGCATGAAAGTAGAATTGAAATAAAATGCTAATAGAGTATAGGTGTGCAGACATACACTTCTGTCACACTTAAAAGCATTCAAGCTGTCCTTAGAGCTACAAGTCATTTTCCCACTATAATCTGCTCTTTGTCCACTGTCTCTCAGCTTGTGGAATTTTCAGTTCCATTTCATATCTTACCACAAATATTATTTTTGAAAAACTGAGAAAAAAATTGTCACCCATATAAAAAAACTAGGAGATTGGTTTTTTTCCAGGCAATATCTCAATATTGCTGATTCCTATTGCTCACCACAGAGCTGAAAATGAGCTCACAGGTCTAGTTTAACAAGAGTGTGGTGGCTGTTAGACAAACAAATAGTTGTTCTCAGTTGGAGTAGTGGTTCATTAAATCCATTATCCATAGCTCCTTTTAACCAGGCCTGTTTTCTATGAGTGGCATGAGAATTTTCATTCTAGTGATTTAAAGACAGTGAAGCAAATTTCTACTGCAGTATAAATTTTTAGCAACTCCCTTTGCACCTTCATTGGCTCTGCTAAGCAGCTAAATGCAATTTAATCCAAATGGCCCAGCAATTCAGATGTGAATCTT
>VWYK01042756.1:3737-16208 GCA_013399775.1 Semnornis frantzii | reverse complement strand
TCAGAATGGTTCAGAAACCACTTTAAAAAAAAAAGAGAGTGGTTTTTTTTTTTGCATTTATTATCTGAGAATGACAGTGGTCCTACATACTATATTACTCTTGTTATTTGAACCATTGCAAACTTTAAGCAGAGCAAAGATTTAAACCAAGTCTTTTCAGACAGTTTTCCTTTGCAGAAAGGATGCATATTTAATGCTTGCCACCATTGTACTGTATGCATGTGCAGAACAAACAATATAGATGAATGAAGGTTCAGTGGCAGGCCTACGATATAAAAAAGACCACTTCATAAAAATCCCTTTTGTAAAAGAAATTAAACTTTCACTCTTTTTTTTTTTTTTTAATTTGTCACCAGAAATTCCTTTCAAAAAATTGAGGCATTGAAATCTGTGGAATTTTCTTGATCAAAATTGGAATTATCTGAAGTTTAGAGGAAAACTGACCAGTGAGTTCATTAGAATGAGATATATATGCCTATGACCAAGCATGTACCCACCAGATTTCTAGCCAAATTAATTCCACTATTTCTTCAGGTTGAACTCTTTAGAAAGAGGTTAACAATGACAACAAGGTTGAGATTTTAAAGGAATCTTAACCACTGCTCTGGATTAAACAAAATGGGGGAAAAAAAATCAATAGATATATCTGCTCTGTATTTGAAAAAAAGGCATTGTACTGATTTTCTAAAACACATAGAATGCCTTTTATTCCAAAAGTAGACAAGGACAATGCTAAAAGCAGCTACTCCCCCTATGATTCTGAAAATCCAGCAAACTTGTAATCAACAGCTTCAGAAAAGCTGATGAATGGCTCTCTGCATCAGTACTGTTAATTTTCAATGCATCCTAAAGCACTGGAGAAGTTCTGGGGCACTGGCAGGAAGCCAACAATATGGCAGTATTTAAAAAGAGAAATGAGATGATCCCATGGCACCAGCCCTGTGAAACTGAACTAATCCTTCGCAGAATATTCAAATAGATAATACAGAATTCAATTTCCTAAAGAAAGAAACAAGGTGTAATTAGTACAAATGTATATAGGTTTTGAGAAAATAATAATAGATAATAAATAATAATGCATATAATAATAGTAAATAATAATACATAGTACAAAATAATGTATTTTTATTCTTTAAAAATCACCTAAGTTCCAAGCTTGGCTGATACAAAATACAGTTGAAACAGCAATTTTCCAAAAGGTATTTTAATTTGTACTGTGTAACATTTTGAGTAAGAAACTGGAAAGGCACAAAATCCTGTAGCAGATGACAGGGACTAGTTAAGTTGGAGAGCTAAAAATATAATTGGAATTAGAAAGCTGCCTACAAAAAGACCTGACTTTACAGATGCTCTATGAAACTTAGATTTTGTACATACACTATTTCACATAAATAATTGCCACTGATCTGGAAGGAAATGTTGTATAACCCTTTATGAAATTCATGAGAAAGTAAAAAAGACTGGATGCAAGATAACTAGAGACTAATTTGGATCACTTGTAAGCTGGAAGCAAGTGAAAAATATCTGTTGAAATATTACCACCTCTGAAGTCCTACACCTGGCAAAATAAAAAAAGCACAAGTCATATTTACAGAATAATAGCTTATTTAAAACTAGTTTGGAATGGTGATGTGTTGAATGACCATCAAAAGTAGCACTGCAAACCTTTACATCTGTAGATTAGGTAGCAGTGCAGGACCAAGAAGGGAAGCAGGATGTATGACTGATAACATATCTTAAGACTTCAAGGTGATTTATATCTTGCAACGGCAAAGATAAGAGCTTGCTTTCTCTTTGGTTGCTGTACTACTCTTAAATACTGTACCATATATTCCCAGAGGAGGGGGAAACATTCCCAAGCCACTGCTGCAGTTATTACTATACCCTTCCACGGTGAAAGAGTAATACGAATCAGTACTTCAGAGCAAGCTAGAGACTCTGCAGTAAACACTACAGTAAAGCACAACAGAAAAACACAAGAGATCAGATGGTTAATTTTGACAAAGCATAGTTTAAGAGATTAATTAATCATAGCATCTATTTGAGGAATAGAAATGGGTAAAGGACTCCTCAGAGGAAGATGTAGCTGGATGTAGCAGCTGGAAGTTGAAGCTGACAAACTTGGTCTTGAAATAAAGCATGTATTTTTAATAGTAAGTAGCAAACAGAGCAACAAACAGCTAACAGTTGTGGTGGCTGCTCTATCATTAGAAAGAATGAGCTAAGAGTTGGTAGTTTTGAATGTCTATTTGTAGAAAAGACAACAGGAAATAATTTAGAAAAGACCTATGTCTTAAACTGTAGTGGAAATCAGACCAAACGGCCTCAGCAAACACACACAAGTACATAATCTATGAGCAATCAAGAAATTTAACTGCCATGGTCAAAGACTAGTGATATAATTGTGAAGAAATTAATCACCAGAAAGGCCCACAATGACATGCTTCCTTTAGCAGAAGACAGCTAAGAGGAGGAGACAGATGAGCAGTTCTGGTGGAGATTATAAATTGTTGGGAAAGTGGGGAGCAGTTGCCAGGCAAATAGCTTAGTTAGTTGTCTGTGGAGGCCAGGGTGATCAGAGATGGGTGAAACCCAGAGATTGTGCAGTGGTGTGCACGAGCCCTGCTAGCAGAGTGACCATAGGAGGTCAGGTATGCAGAGGAAGTCCAAGTGGCAAGCTGAAAGGTCTATGGGGCAACTACTATCTGTGCTGGGAGAGCATCTACTGCATGATTGGAAAAGGGCGAGCCTGCCAGAGAAGGCAAAGACTGAGAACTGGAGATGCTGTGGGAGGGTTCAAGCAAGCAGGGAAATGATCATTCCCCTGCACTCAGTGCCGGTGAAGCCACACCTTGAATATTGTGTTCAGTTCTGGGTCCCTCACTATAAGAAGGACCAAGAAGTGCCAGAGCACTTCCAGAGAAGCGCAACGAGGCTTGTGAAAGGCCTAGAGCACATGTCCTATGAGGAGCAGCTGAGGGAGACGAGGTTGTTCAGTCCAGATAAAAGGAGACTGAGGAGAGACCCTATCACTCTCTGCAACTACCTGAAAGGAGGTTGGAACAACGAGGGTGACAGCCTCTTCTGCCTGGTGGCAAGTGACAGCACTAGAGGGAATGGATGCAATCTACACCAGGGAAAGTTTAGCTGGAATATTAGGAAATATTTCTTCATTGAAAGGGTTATCAAACATTGGAATGGTCTGCCCAGGGTAGTGGTGGAATCACCATTCTTGGAGGTGTAGTGACATGTGGACCTGGTTCTTAGTGACATGGTTTAGTGTTGACCTTGCAGTGCTGGGTCAGGGGTTGGACTGGATGATCTTGAAGGTCTCCTCCAAAGAAATATATATTCTGAGATTCTTTGAGAGTGGAGACCAACCAAGATACCTGAAAGAAAGGCAAGAGCATGCATAGAAAATTGGACTTGACGGCCTGTGGATGGGCAGGGATGAGGTAAAAGACGAAAATATTTGCAGTCAGCTGCCTGTAAAAGAGCCTTAATGAATCCTATGTATGAATAGTCAAATCTGAAAGGATGATAGTGTGAAATTACTTGGGCTCTTATGATTTTCAAGTGCTTTTATTTATTCAAAATTACCATGACATCACCCACTTCCTTAAAGAGAGCTCACATAATTGCTGTTTACTGATTCAATGCCTTTTGGGGTAATTTCTGAGGTCATCTACTTCTGGGATGAAAGGCACTTACCAGTTCTGTTGCCTTTTAATGCGGGCATGATAAAACCTAGATAAAAGCTCTATATAAACATGTCTGGTGGCCTCTTTCCTTCTCTGCAGCATCAGTGCACTGGGCAAGGCAGTTATCCAGCTGCAAAGTCTCCCATTTGGGGCACAGAAGACAACCAGTGTTTTGGACTGGGAAGGGTATGGCAGCAGAGTACAAAAAATACAGTGTGAGAGAAGGACATGTGAGGAACAGAAGCAAAACAATGGAAAATCTAATTTCTGCCCAGAATGAGTTTAAATTAGTCCCAAAACACAAAGGAATATAAAAATGTGGACTATAGAGTGTGCTCTTCCCAATATATTCAGAGCTTCCACACCAAAATGCCCGTCATTAAAATATCTTTCATTTGAATGTGGGGTTCAGCTTTTTGTCTGTTCTGTGGTTTAATATGGTGCTGCACCTTATCATGTCTAGTTTTTCTCAAGCCCAGTAATAGTATGTGTAATGTCTTGAAGGACCAACAGATCATGACTTATGAGGTGAATGCCTCATTGTAATTAGTTTTCATTAGGATCATAAAATATGTATTCTGACTAAATGTTAGGCTAATGATATTAAAATCCTAACTGTTCCAAAATGGAAAGATAGCAGGCTAGTATAAATCCACATACTATTAAAAATGACTGCTGGATATATCACGATCTTAGAAATTAAAAGTTTTGCTCAAAGCTGTTGTAACTTCAGCATTACAAAAAAATATTATGGAAAAAAAAACCAAAACAAACCAACAACCAAACCCATTCAAAACTATCAAGTTACCAAATTATCAAAACTACCAAAACTATAAAGTTTTCTCTCCTGTTAATGTAAGCTGCATGTGGTTTCTGGGTGTGACTCAGCTTGTCTTGACCGCTTCATCACATCACACAAACAAATAACAGCAGATACTGAAAATCAGCTTTGTACAACAGACTAATTTCTCAGCCTCTTTGCTGCAGCCATCACTGAGGGTGCTGCTTTGGTGAAGGATGTCTGGGGTCACACAGCTATCAGAGGATTTCTCTCTGCTCTTTCCCCAAGTAAAACAAACCAGAGAGGGTCCTGCTGGCTAAGCCCCAGTGCTACCACAGACAGCCTGACCATCCAGCTACAGCAGAGGTGAAGGGCACTTCCCTGAACGTGCATCCTGTTGGGTGGCATCAAGCCCATACAGCTAGCTGGATAGAGCTGTATCTTTAGCTGGGAGGAATCCCAAAACAGAGGAGCTGGTAGAGTGTCAAAGGTGCCAGGGACAGAGGTGGTTCCTCCATTCAGTTTCATTTGTGCAGCATTTGATTTAAGGCCCAGATGTGTTCTCCAACTCCTTTGTATTTCTCTGAGAGATTTTAAGGAGGTCAGGTAGGGACAGACAGTGCGGAGCAGTCATTTGATTTTTGTAATGTCACTGCTTATTCTGCTCACAGCTTGGGCAATCATTTATAACATGCTCACTGAGAAGTTCTAGATGACATAGAAATCTCCCCCTAAATTTAGAAGAAGGATTTCACAATGCTTTTCTTACAGGGAGGAAGGAATTTGCCCCAATGGCTGCAATGCCATTAATATGCATTAGTCAGTGTACTGCCCATCTCCCATTCTGCAAGAGAAAATTTCCACCCCCCCACATAAACCAACACTGTCAGCTGCAGCTTCCCCTTTCCCTGAGGGCTCTGGCTTCAGATTTGGCTGTATGAAACCTTGGTCTGCTGGCCCTGCCTCCCGGTACTGCGGAGTGGGAACACCTCTGGTCTTTGCTAGCCCTCCTTGGCCAGCAGAGTGCACAGATCGGTCAAATGGATAAAGCAAAGGAAAGCCTGGGTTGAACGGCTTGTTTAGAGCAGCTGCAGAGCCAGCTGGGGAGGTGTGTGTGTGTCATGTCCTCTCTGCAGTGAGCCAAAGGAATACCTGGTTGCAGGTGTTTTCTGAAAGACTTTTGTTGTTGTTGTTGTTAGAAAACCTACTTTTGAAACCAGTCCTCACTGTAGACCTGCTCAGAATAATGAAAGATAGACTTGCTGAAATGTAACAGACCCAGATCCCAGACCTGCAATGCAGATTCTCCCATCCTATCAGCATGCTTTCACACCAAGCCAGTACTCTGCTCAGCCAGAACTCAGAGGATCCTTCTATGCTGCGAGTGGGACCCTTCAAACACCACAACACACTGCCTGTGGAGTTACTGGCCCAGCCCCATGCATCAGAGACTGGGATGGCTCTTTCCCAGGCATTGAGACCTTGCTGAGCACAGATCTGCCCCTGGCTCTGCATCTCCATTTCTCTCCACCAAAACCTTTATTACCTGCTAACCTCGAGGCATGCGAGGAGCCATGAGTATTCTCTGGGACCAGAGGCTTGAGGGAAAAAAACTTGCTCTCAGATGTTTCAAATAGATGTACATTCACTCAGATTTGCATCTGAACAGTGTTGTCTGGGCCCACCTTTAGTCAGTCCCATCCATCCCCTCCCCGGCAATATGACTGAGAGTGAAGCAAGGCAGAATACTGATGCAGACACATTCAACCACACAATCATTTTATAAAAGCACAGTTCACATCTTGTCCCCTGGGCTATAAGCCTTAGACTTGAAACAAAATAAACATGTTTTTCATCTCGTTGTTCAATGCTGGATCTTCCTCTTCCTGTGCAGAAGAGTCAGGTATGAGCACCCATGTCTGGAAGTGGTGCAGTGGCAGTCATTCCAGTTCCCCTTACTCCAAGATAGGATGCAGTTGGGATACAAGCTTTCAGGTATGGTTGATCTCCTTCATGTGCCTCCAAGCCCAGTCCTCCCAGACAGCCAGCGACTCAGCACAGCCTGCTGCCCAGCATGCTCATTCATTTACATAGTGGAGGAATTAACAATTCCAGTGAAGTTATGGGGCCTTTGCCTCAGTCCCTGCTGGGACAAGCTGGACTCTGAGATCATGGCAAGTTGCTTCATTTCCTCAAGCTGCTGACATTTCCAAAATGTCATAGGCATTTTCAACTTGATGCACAACACTCAATCAAGTGAAGAAATCTTCTTGCCCTCTCTTAAACAGTGTTTTTTGGAGGGGAGGTGGTATGCTTTTTTCAGATGAGCCTGTTATCTCTTGTCAGTATTTTCCCACTGTCTTGCTTCATTACAATACAGGTGATCTGTTTGGCAGCTTTGCAGGCATTATCAGCCGATGTCTACCACCACCACTAAACAGCTCTGCCTCTCCCCTGAACACAGACCACTTTTAAGATAAGACCTTTTTCTACACCAGCAAACCTCTAGCAGTGGTGATGCTTCAAGGTGTCCTTTGGAGGGGCTGAGGGAAGAGCAGTTTCCCAAATTCCCATTTCCAGGCTCTTTTGAAGCTTCACCATTTCACAGCTCCTCGTTCCACTTTTCTCCAGCTATACAGCAATACAAACCCAGTAATATTATGAACTGCTTCAACAGAAGTATGATTATTTGCCAAAGACAAATGACAGGGAATGATTGCTACTAGCTGGTCCCAGTCTAGCACTGCTTCCCACAGCAGTGTCATGGGCTGCTGTTAGAGGCAGGGTAAGCAGGTAAACTTTTGATCTAATCCAAATAGTCTTTCTTACTTTCTGATGTTACTGGGATATTTTCCCACCAACTGGGATATCAAAATCAGCAGACATTGCCATCCTCCAGGCAGCAATCACTGCTTTTTAAAAATTTCTTCCATTGCACCATCCCTCACCAGGTAAAAGATAATTTTATTGTAACCCTGGTTTTGTTGTAATCAGTGATTTCCCTTAAAGCTCTGTATGAACAGTGTTTAAAAAACCAACCGACCAACCAACCAACCAATAAACCAACCAAAAAAAAACCCCACAAAAAATACTGAATTTCAGTACCACTCCAGGCAGCAAAAAATCCCTTGGCTTAGAAAGCGGTGTCATTTCTGCATCTTTGCTGTGTAACTGTAACCTTTGTTCTGTGCCACCTTGCATCAGAGAGTGAGTTTTGTCCCTGGCACCAGGCGAAACACCTGGGAAACGTTGCTATATGTGACCAGATCACTTTTCTCTCTTTGGAACACCTGATCTTTTCATCTTCATTTTCTTTCTTCTCTTGCCCTTTGCTGCAGGTTGCTTCCAAATAGCTTATATTCCACCTCTTTTCCTCCTACTTAATCTTCTGCACACTCCTCAATCCCATTTGCTTTCTGCTCCTTCACCTCTGGCAACTGGACATCTGCCCTAAATCGTGGGTGCATGGGCCAGACCCCACATCTCACTGGGGAAAGGGACTTTGATGGCCAGTGTAACCGTGATCGCAGCAGCTTAGCCACTCACAAGCATCTGTTCTATGGCCAAAGAATGCAGAACTGCTGTAGGGAGTCACAGAATTTGTAGAATCACAGAATTCACCAGGTTGGAAAAGACCGCTGAAATCATAGAGTCCAACCTATCACCTAACCCTTCTAGTTAACTAAACCATGGTACTAAGTGCCTCATCCAGACTCTTTTTAAACACCTTCAAGGATGGCGACTCCACCACCTCCCTGGGCAGCCCATTCCAATGGGCAATTACTCTTTCTGTGAAGAACTTCCTCCTCACATCCATCCTAAACCTGTCCTGGCACAGCTTGATACTCTGTCCTCTTGTTCTGTCACTGGGTGCCTGGGAGAAGAGACCAACCCCCACCTGGCTACAACCTCCTTTCAGGTAGTTGTGGTAGCGAGCAATAAGGTCTCCCCTGAGCCTCCTCTTCTCCAGACTGAACAACCCCAGCTCCCTCAGCCGCTCCTCATAGGGCTTGTGCTCCATCCCCCTCACCAGCCTCGTTGCTCTTCTCTGGACACGTTGAAGCACCTCAACATCTTTCTTAAATTGAGGGGCCCAGAACGGGACACAACACTCAAGGCCACTGAAATTAAATTTGCTTATAGGGCAATATAAAGTCCAGGTGTGATGTAGAGGTTAGTCTCATTGGGCTGTATGGAGACACCCCACCACATCTGCTCAAGGTTTTGACAGATTCTGCAGTCACTGCTTCTTCTTTTTTTAAATTTTTTTTTTAATTATTATTATTATTTATTTTTATTTATTTGTTTTATTTATTTCCCCAGGCCCTTCAGCTGGTGGAAGTTCACATCAGGTGAGACAATAAAGTGAATTTTGTAGAGAGATTTGGTGTGGCAGCTTACCCTAGAGTCACCAGTGAACTCATGTAGGAAAGAGACACTAAGAGCATTTGAACCTGAAAGAAGGCATCATGTAGAGGTTGTGACTCCTCAGATATCAGTTAATCCAACCACAATGATGAGAAGGACAGGAAAACAGGCTTTGCTTTTTTTTTTTTTAGGTTTTTGGAATAGTCTGCTAAACCTTTGTAAAAAAGAGATCTGCTGAAAGCAGCTGCAGAAAGAGCAGGAAGGTTTGACATCCTATCTTATTTCTAGGGTAAGTACTTAGGGGACACTCAGTGCAGTTCAGGCATGCTCATCCAACACCCGGTAGACAGAGAACTATCAGTCCTGATCTCATGGAGATTTATATTGCCCTATAAGCAAAATTAATGTCAGTGGCCTATATTTAAACCTCTTCTCAGACCATGTACATGGTTAGCTCATGACAACAGCGTCTGAAACACATTACACTATTTAGCTACTTGAGTGAATAGCCAAAACGTGACTAATTAAACCCACAGTCTCTTTGTGAGAAGAACACATCCCTGAGGATACAGTCAGCCCATACAGAGTGATACTCCTTTCCTTGCATTGGCAGCTGGTCCTGCTACCTGAGAAGGTGTCAGAAGAGGCCTGATGGGGCAGGAAGTTGGAGGACTTGGGACATTTTCTGCTGACTGCTTCACTCTGCCTCTTGGGTCCTCCCATGTCAGGATTGCTCAAGGGAGGCAATGCATCTTCCATGGAAAAGAGCTGTGTCACAGCCTAGAGTGGGCCAGGCTAGCACATTGCATGTACTTAAGTTGTCACGGTGAGACTCGGTCTTGTGAGTACTCAAGATATTGTCAGCTGTCACCCAGGAGGGATGAATGCTCTAGTCAGCTGAAGACAGGAGACCCAAGGAGAAGGACAAGACCACACTGCTGGGGCTGCTGGCATGCATGGCTCCGGGATCTGTGCAACCCACAAACGCCCTCCCCCCCTACTCCTTTTGGGACAAAGACCACAAAGACAGCAGTGCTGAGAACTCTCATGCAGTTGGAAGCTTTGTCCACTGCTAGGCTGCCCTGGCAGGTGTCCCTGTGCCCTGTGCTGGACCAAGACACATCCTGCCTGGGTAGTCAGCAGCAGGACTGACTGGGCTATTTTAAGTCAGTTATGTCAGTTCTGTCATCTCCTTCTCTCCCCCCTTTCCCCAAAGCACTGATCACCGTGACAGCATGGATTTCCTGGACTAAAAGAGCCAGTGGTTAAACTGATGTAATATGGCAGTTCATATGTAATTTCATTACTTGGTCTAGCAGGACACATTATTCTCTATTTATCACACTTCTATCATCACAGGTCTGTTGTCCCTGTGCTTTGAGGACAGCAGAGCATGCCTTTCTGCGAGAGAAATACCACACGGTGCAGGATTGAAGTTGAGAGCTTCTGCAGGGGCAGATAAAGCTCCTGGCTGCTGGGTGTAGACGTATCTGCCTCTAATCTTCACACAACAGCATCAAGAAATTAAAAAGGGCTAGTAAAGGAAGAGCTGAGGTGTTTTCTATGAGCAGTAAATCTGCTGGGAAATAAAGCCTTTGCAAGTGGGTATGTACGGGAGGTGTTGTTGCCTAAGTGGGAAATTCAGTTTGCATCTGACAAATGTAAATTTGCCCTCAACAGCTGCAGTGCAGAGGGTAGCCTCGACTAGCCAGACAAATCTGTCCTGGTGTTCTCTGTGCTAAACAGTTTGGATGGTTTTTTTTTTAACTCTTCTTTGAAAATAACAACCTACAGTAGCATTGCTGCTGGCTGTTACTTTATCTGACAGCTGAGCACAGCAAGCAAATACGTGGCTTGTTAGAGGGATGTGCCTCCAAGGACTTCAGAAAGGAGCACAGTACATGGATGTGTGCGTGTCAGTCAGGGGGCTAGGGCATGCAGGAGAGAACAGCCAGGCAGCTAGCAAAGTGTTGTAGGCACAGCAGCCACTCGTACAGCACTTGTCCTGCTCAGATCTGAAAATGCCTTGCAGAGAGGAAGGGAAGCATAATTAGCACAGCGTGCCGGAGGATAGATGTTAAAGCAATCTGTCTAGCAGACAGATACTACAGTACTGAATAATATAGACATTAAACCAATGACCCAGAATCTATCCAGCTAAAATCTTAATCCCCTTTAAATAGATTTGCAGACATCCTTTCACTGCAAATATTTGATCCAAGCAGACACTGTATGATTTTGTGTTGTATTTATAGAGCACCATGACAAAAGTTTGAGATGTTTGTGCTTAAATAATGCCATTTTCTCCTGTTAATTTGTCAGCACAGTTCTGTCTTCGCACAGCATGCGTTTGAGACAGAAAGAAAAGGTATCTCAGCTCTGAATCCGCACACAGATAAATAACAAAAGAATCTGTGAAAGCAAAGGCAGCCCACAAGATATAGCAGTGGAAAAGGGGCAGTTCTGGCCTTGCAACAAGGACCGGCCTGAAGGTGAAGGCTGGAACCTGGCAAACGTTTGTGGTAAATATACTATTTGACCAAAACGAAATCCCTCAAATCAGTGAATGGAGCACTTGGAAATATCTGTGAATTCAGTTGGCATTAAATAGTTTGGATCAAAATATGCAAGAGGCTGAGATGTAACTTGGCATATTTTGTCACTTATGGAAGAAGCTTCTTCACATCTGAAGCTAGTTTCAAGGGTGAATTTGCAACACTGACAAAGCAAGGATGTCGTCAGACCCAGCAGGGATAGAGAGTACCCTAGTTCAAACCTATTTTCTGTCAGAAAGTATACAGAAGCTGAATTCAGGCTTCCCAACATCTATTTTTCAGAAAAATGCAGCTGAACTGCGCAGAGGTCTAACAAAAAGGTCTTTTCATCATCTCCTGGTAAAAATATTTATTTTGTGCATGTGAGTAAGCATTAATTGGAGGAAAGACTAGTGCCCAGCTGTTCCCATTGCTTGAGCCATCAGGCTAACCTAATCTCTCAAGCTTTTCTATTTTTCTGATCTGTATCTAACAGTTTTGCAGAGCATAACTATTCGTAAACTAGAAACACTCCCCTGCACCCATTCTCAGAGCTCAGAAAGCTTGGATGGGATACTAGAGACTCGTGTCCATAACTGCAGGCTGTGAAATCAGTTTAAATACTCTTTCTGCCTAATTCTACTCCACTCAGTCACAGAACAGATTTCTTTCTTTGTTTTTTTGGGGGGTTTATTTGTTTGTTTGGTGTTTTGTTTTGTTATTTTTTTTTTCCACAGAAACATTCCAGTAGGAAAAGACCCTCAGGATTACCAAGTCCAATCAATATCCTTACTCTACAAGGTTCACCCTAAACCACATCCCTAAGCACCACATCCAAATGACTTTTAAACACATCCAGGGTTGGTAACTCAACCATCTCCCTGAGCAGTCCACTTCAATGCCTGCAATCTCCTAGAAAGGCAGTGTTTTATTTTCCAGTTTCTTTCATTGTAGAAAATACCCAAGGATTTCCTGACTAAAGCTTGTAATTTAGAATTTGGAGCAAGCTATTTTTTTCTCTGCAATTCAGTAGTTGCTCAAAAAAAAAAAAAAAAAAAAAAATTTTGGGTGTAAGAAAAAAAAGCTC
>VWYK01042753.1:48440-63770 GCA_013399775.1 Semnornis frantzii | reverse complement strand
TTTGGGCTTTCCTTGCAGTCAAGGGGAAGGGTTAAAAAAAAAAAAAAAAAAAAAAAAAAAGGAAGGTCGATTTGACTTCTTTTTCTGTTAATTCCTAAACCCTACCAGCAGTTGATATTTAGCTTTGGAGCAGGGAACAGAAGCCAAGGTGTTTTTTGTGCCTCTTGCATGGGATGCTACATAAATGCCCAGGGCCAAACCAGCTTTGGTGCTGGGGGCTGTGCATAACAGCTCAGAAGGGCTTTGCTTGCTCGTTTTCTTAAATGCAAACCCATCGTGGCTCCTGTATAAGCACAGGCAGGCAACGATTCCAGCCCTGCCCCAGCCTGCCCCACCACTGCTGCTAATCACATCGCCTTTGCACTGCAACAAAGAGCTGCTGTGCCCTGGTGTTTTTCTCTAAGTGAGATACACAGAAAAAAAAAAAAAACAACGACATGCTAATTACTCCCCCTTCTGTACTTCTCTTCATCACTGGAGTGTATTCTTCATTTAAACTGTGAGCTTTCAACCCGCATTTAGCCTTGGGTCCAGGGCAAGCCAGGGTGCATCAAAACCAGCAAAGAGGTTTGCCTGCAGATGGGGGCTGTGTACTTACTGTAGCTTCAGTCTGCCTGGTGAAGAGGAATACTGCAGGCTTTGGTACTACGCTTTCAAAGAGCGCTCTTTTGGTGCACTCTTTCAGAGGGTTTTCTGTGTCTGGCTTCCCTTTCAGAGAAAGGACACAGAGAATGAATATAAACCCGAGACTTTTGCTCATGTGAGGTAATCCCTGAAACCCATCTCTTTTACTCCCAGTTCTTTGATTGTAAGAGATGATGTGTGGGGTGATCAGGGGAAGCACTCTTAAAGCGGAAGCACTCTTAAAGCTATACATAAACTGATTGACTGTCCTTTTGGGGATGCTTTCCTAACTGTCTTGTTTTACAAAGTTCTGTAAACTTAGCAGATCCTTTTGACCTCCATCTTGATGCTGCTGGAAAAAATCCAGGCAGGAATTAATGAGGCTTGGATTTGGCAACCATTTAAAAAAAATTGTTGGCCACTGGACTATTTCTTTTTCCACCAAACGAGGATGTGCTCTCCCGAGGCTTGTGCTATTCCTCCTGCAGCATCAGCATTCTGATTGTTCTGTCAGCAGTTGTACCATTGCGAGAAGAAATGTACCCAGGACTGTAATTTCTCCCCTAGGGTGCTAGGCCTGTTATGTATTTATATTTCTTGGCCATCTTCAAGCATTTTCCTTGCCCCTTGTTCTCTTCCTTGGGTGGCATTTGCAGGAGGCAGAGGCAGATGCTCTTAAATCACTTTTGCATGGCCTTTTTGCTGGAATCCACCCATGTAACAGGAATAAGAGAATAATAGCCATCGTTGGTGACAAGCCCTTGACCTGGCTTTTTATATTTCTGAATTTCATTTCTTCCTATTCAAAAAGCAGGGAGGGGTGGGGAGGGAAAGTAGCTTTTTTTCCTTCTTTTTCCATTCAGGACCAAAGTGGAGAAGGCTAGCTGTTCACTTGTTTTCCTAGACTTGGGCTGTAATTGTTAGGTGTCTCTGCAATGATAATGCTGAAAGACATGCAGCTGTTCAGAGATCATACTGTTTCACTGAAATTTTAAATGAGACCAACAACTGGGGACCCCTCAGTCTCACAGAGCTGCTTCAGTATAATCCAGCAGGAAATGCCTCTGCTCTGGCAGTGAAAAAAAAAAAAATCTTAATTTTACATAGCACAAAAAGTCCATGGAAGCTATTGTCAGGACTGAAAAACATATCCGGCATCTCTTTTGTGGTGGAGGCTGCAGAAGGCTTATCATGTGGTCCATTGTTCTTTATTTTGAATGCATTTGGAAGCTTGAGAAATAATTTCTCTGGTGACAAATTCCTGCCATCCAACCCGAGGGGGAAAAAAAAAAAAAAAAAAAAAAAAAAGGTGTAACTGCTCTAAAAAAAAGGTGTAACTGCTCTCTTCAGATTCTTTTCCCATCCCATGCTCCTGCCTGATGCCTTCCCTGGCCGCACCCCTGTCTGAGTGACCCAGGCGGTGCTTTTACAACAGTTACCAAGAGTTCCTGAAAATCAGGAGGGTCCCTGGTGTTCACAGCCCGTCCCTATTGGTTTAACAGAAAATAATGTTTTGTCCCGGCCAGCTGAGCAGGCATAATTACTGGTACGCTGGATGAGTGCTTTTGTGCCTGGGGGACTACTTGCAGCTCTCTCCCGAAACGCCGGTGTCCGAAGCGTAGCAGCGCAGGCAGCTCTGGGCAGCCTGAAGGCACATGCCATCGAGGCAGCAGGGAGCTGCTTTCAAGGTGCTGCTACACGTGGTGGAGCCAGAGGCAGCTCAGCCTTCCTTGCCACTGTTTGGGGGGTCTCCCAGTGCAGCCGATGAGTCTGGTGGGATGTAGCAAATGGCAAAAGGAAGGATGGGGCAGGGCTAGGAACTGTGGCAGTTGAAGGAATTGTAAAAGGGAGGAGGAGATACAAATGGAAAGAAAGCGTGATTAAAAGAAAGGAGGGGAATTAAAAAGAGCATTGCAAGAGTGAAGGACTAGGCAGACTGCCTTGCTTTCCCTATCCTTTCTTTTCTCCGGTTGGGATGCTCTACCTAATCCCCACAAACACCAAAGTCTGAGCCTTCCTCTCCAGTGACATTTGTTCCCTGCCTGCACTGTGCAAATCCATTTGTCCTCTAAAAGCGTATTTGAATGTAAACACCGCCTCTGCTCATTAAGCCGTGATAAATATTTGCAGCAGAGCACACTCTGGCAGTGCAGGGTTTCTGGGGTAACCTTTTTAAATTCTGTTTGCATATTTTGGACAGCTTTGCTTGAGGTTCTTGGCAGTTCAGGCTGCTCTTCTTTGGATGTAGCTGCTTTTGGGTGAGCCTTCCCCTGGCACACTGCGCACCTAGGCTCACAGGCGATACGCTCACAGCGTCACTGCACTACACTCTCAGCCCTCGCAGGCTCTGGGGCAGCGTTCACCGGCCTGGCTTGCATGCAGATAACATGTTGCTGCTGCAGATCTTTGCAACAGTAAACCTCAGGATTTGTGTAACCTGTGCAGAGATGTCACTTCTTAACTGCGCTGCTCTCGGTGCCTGAATTCGGTGGCTTAAAGCTAGCTTGTGCCTGGTTTTCTGAGCTCCACTGCTTCTCTTAAACCCAATTCTGTCAGCACTGCAATTTCTAGAGCTGCTTTCAGCAGAAACAGCAGAAACGGACACAGCAGAGCGTGTTAGTGTATGGGTGTTTGGCTAAGCCTGTTGCAATCTGTTCTTTTTTCTAACATGAAAGCCCACTGCTTCAGGTCTAAGTTATTTCAGCAAGACCATGAAGTGCACCCTACATACCAGTATCATACTGATCTGGAAAGCTGAATTCTGCGCTAGTGTAAATCAGTGTAGTTTAGATGAAATCAGTGCTGCTGATTTACCCTGGCCAATTTGCTATCTCTAAATGGGAGTGATTGATTCTTTTGTTTGCTTTGCTATACCCTCTCCCGGCTGAACCTACTGAAATCAATTTTTGTCACCCCTTCACTGCTTCCTGCGGGTTCCTGATGGTTATGGTCACCCAGGGATTTGTAGGGAGACTTAGCTGGATAGTTTCCAAGCTCCCTTTGTGCTTGTGGACTTCGCCTTTCCCTTCTCAGCAGCTTTCAGCTCCTATTGCAGCCCTTGCATTCTGTGCTGCCTTTCATCGGTGATGCCAGGGCTGATTACATTTGCCGTCTTTGTCCTTTTGTGATGTTCCTTATAGCAGGAATATCCTCCTGGCATTGATTCAAGAGACCACTTTTTTCCTACCACCCTCAGTGAAACTTGTCTCCAGCACACCACCCATTAGATAATCTGATACAGCAGGGAACAAAACTCTGTTTCTACTGACTGTGCCTTTCTCTGTTGGCTGTGAATTTGATCCCAGGGCATCCTCTTCATAAATCTTACCTTTTTCTCTTCTTTTTGGTGATTAATTGTTCAGGTATTTCGTGTATTCAGATAATGACTAGAATGTCACGAGGACTACCATTGCATACATCCCAAATACCAATTTTAATGCTAATCTCTAGTAAGTCTTCCTGCTGACATGTGTTCATCCTGTAGATTTGGAAGCTTAGCTGCCTCTCCCATGGGACAGGTCATAGTCATAATTATTTGGTAAATTTTTTACAGACCTGATTGTCTAAAAACTTGGGAATTTGCAGCATGGTGATTGCCAGATAGTCTTGAGATTACTGGTCAACCCAGTCCAACGTGTTCTGTTTCCAGCACTATCCAATGCAAGGATCAGAAGGTAGTACAGGAGATGCTGCAGTAGGCGTGGAGCTGCTCATGTCTATCAATGTTTCATCCTAAGCATACAAAGAAAGAGGTTGTTCTAAGCCCTGAAACATGATTTTTCCATCTCTTTTTCTATAGTCTTTTACTGCTAAGTATTTTCACTTCAGCTACTGTGGCAATGTGCACATCTCATTTGCTCTTTGAAGCTGGCTGTGTGTGAAGATTAGAGCTTGTAGGTCACTGGAGAATTTTGTGTGAGAGCAGGTGGTAAATTTTAGCCATCGTTTAGCTCGTAGCACATAAACATAGAAACTGACTCAGTCACAGCAGATCTAGTGCCAAGCCTGGGTGTCACCGTTTGGTTATCATCAGTAACCTGGACAGCATGCTACAGCTAAGACTTAAGCTAAGGTCTTTCTCAGCTATTGATGCTCTGTTGGGGGATGAAGGCAAAGGAAACCATGCTGTTGGTGCCAGTGATAAGTTTCTATTTTCTGTTCTCTCTCTGGAAGGAATGAAGAGAGGCATGGAAAGGAATGAAGTCAAGAACCTCATGACTAATCCACATGGAAACTGGTGGGGGTGTTACAACCATTTTGCGGGACTATAGAGTCCAGATTTGAACTTAGAAGAAACCTTTCTCCTTAGCAGAAGAAACACACTTTGTTTATCTCTTCTGTCAGTCTGACAGCTACTCTGAGAGACTCTTCATTATTAATAATGCTGGGAAGTAGTATTTTAAATTTTTATAGTTTGCACTTTGCAGCACCTGAACCCACAATATATTACATGCACCGTGGCAGTGAAGTGGGAATTACAGCATGGCTGCATGTCCTTTTCCAAATGAATAATTTAAAGTTTTCACAATACCAGTTATGTTAAATATTATCATTCATTTCTTCAGGGGAAGCCACGGAACTCAAACGCAAATATAAAGTGGCAATAAATGATGTTACGTTTAACCAGTCTGAGACAAGACTCAGAATTCCTATCAGTTCATTTTCTGAAACACTTACTTCATCCCATTGCTGGAAAATCCTTTTTAAGGTTCCATGCTTAATGTGATATTTTTCCATTTGTCACATTTCACGTCTGCTCTGCTCCCTCTTCCTCAAAGCAGATGCTTTTAATGTAGTCCACTTGGGTAGAAACTTGCTTTCTTTCTTCTTTCAGCATCCAAAATATCTAGATTTCCCAGCACTCCCCTACTGTTTACTTTCTCAAGGTTGTCAATGATGGATTTCCTGCTGGTGTACGCAGGCTCTCATCTGCTGTTTCTCACCTCAGCACACCTATAATTTTCCAAAGTGTCACTACAGAGAAGGTGCCTGGTTTTGCATTCGTTAAAGCAGAGGAAAGGTTTCCTATTGATTCCAGTGGTGTCACTAACATTAAGCCAAGAATAATAAGTGCATTTAGGTTTAGGACTTGATAAAAGTGTTAGCAAACAGCATCATTAGAAAAATCTTGCTCGTGTGGAGCAAGGTGATGGATAGAGCTTCTTGTCATGTCGTGCTTGGGGTTTTATAACTTTATCAGGTCATTTGTTAAACACTGCTGTTGAGCTCTTGCAAAGACAGTGTTTGAGGGATTGGAATGAGGAACCAGAGGATGCAAGAAAGAGAATAAAAAGTAATAACCTTTCAAGACATGGAAAGTGTTATTACATCTGCTGACTTTGGTTGGCTGCAGACAATTCAACAGAGAGCTGCCATTTTCCATAGATCATCTGACTTCGTACCCACTCCAGCCATATCTTGCTACCCCTAATCCCAAGAATGTTACATTTATGTGGAGAATGTACTGGAGCTACCATTATCACTCAGATAATGAAAAACTGAGAACACACAGTACACTGTAAGCATCAGCAAGCCATGATCTGGTTTCCTGACTCAAGCAGCAATTGCTGATGTGACTCAACACGTTAGTAAGCTTTTTTCTTTTCTTTTTGCTCCCTACTCCCTCGTCAGTAATATGAAGATACTGGGATTGTAAAGCATTTTGACAATCTTGCTGAAGATTACCACAGGAGTCCTATGCATCAGCATTATACAGATATAATGTTGTGGGAAGGTGACTGAAGCTAGGTTAAGCTCTGATCTGGCCAAATGAACACTTAACTTTAAACATCCCACTAATCTGTCTGATGTTCACAGCACTACTTGCATGCTTAAGTGCTTTGCTGAACTGGAAGTTAATGAGTTCAAATGGTAGGTAAACTTGGTGATGGAAGAAGCTGCAAGGATTATAGTGTAAATTCCTGTAATTAGAAGTGTTTTTGCTGGTCTGTGGGAGCCCTTTTGTCTCTTCCTGCAGTCTTACAATAGGTGCAAACTTCATTGAGGAAGCAACTTTCAGAGAATTTGGATGTACAGTGAAGAAAGTGCCAGGTAATTTATTTGTGTTGCCTTTATAGCGTCTGCCATAAAACTCAGAGCCTCTCAACCATTTCAGAGTAGAAGCTCTCAGGGAAATAGTGTGAAAACTTTAAGAACACATCTTGGCATCAAGGTAATTTTCAGGGAGATTCCCTGAGCTAGAAGTCCTCTAGTCTTCAGCCACAGTGCACACCTTGCAGGTGGGCTGTACTAAGCTGACAGGGAGACTACTCTCTTTGGTGGACCATCACAACACAGAGAGTGGGACACAGACATAAACTGCTGCTGGATCAGAACCTAGATAACAAAATGCAAAAGCAGATGCAAATGCTCAGGCAATCTGAAAAGCTGATGGGACTGTTTGTGCTTTTTAATATTCATTTGCAGGTGTGCAGGTTGCTTCATGAGATGCATAAAAGTAATAACACTAATTATCTGCCCCAGTTAGGCATAGCAACCTAAACCAGCCAGACTTCTCACCATTAGGAGTATGAGTTAAGACAAGCTTTAGGGAACACACAGGACGAGGTGAGAACTAAGGAAGCAAGTGCAGAAGATGCAGTGAGGGTGGAAAGAGGACTAGTTGTCTTTTTTTTGTGAGTATTAAAGTGACTACTCATCCGCTGAAGCACTGGTCTGGTTGTTTGGATTTACTCTGTGCTCAGGAGGCCAGGGCACATCCAAGTATTACTGCCAGCTCTGGAAGCTACCCACTTAGAGCAGTCCAATTCCACTGTAACAGCATTGCAGAGAAGGCAATGAGGAGGTAGGCACTTCTTTTACTTCCGTTTGCTTTGAATTGCAACCTACACAAGACCTCAATTTTATACGCACTCTTGCTAGCTTCAATCAAGAATAAGCTCAGTGAAGTCATCAGAGCTGCAAAGAGCAGCAAGAAGAGAGAATGGGGATCGTTCTGTTTGCTGTGGTTTGTAATAAACACCGGTAGCTCTCCCAGGAAACCTGTCATGGTGTGAGATGAATGTACCTTGTTTGCATTGAAACAGTGGGATCCTGGGTCTGATGGAACTGCTCTAGGGCAGCTGATGATAAATGAACACTGATGATTGCGCTGGCTGTGGAGTCAGTGGGGTTTTTATTACTGTACATCCAACAGCAATTTGGTTAGAACTCCTGGAAGACTTTGCTTCTCACTGACATAAAGGAAAGAAAAGGTGAAAAAAGAGTGATGGCAGGGAATGGGGGAAAAAAAAAAAAAAACATTCTTTCCCACACAGCCCAAATCAGGAAGCTGGAAAATTAAAACAGAACAACCAAAATAGCAAAAAAATCTCAAAGTGTTTGTAGAAAATCTGCTTTGTGTGATTAATTCCTGCTTTTCTAAATTCTTAGATTAATACTTTGTATTTTAGAAAAACTCTTCTGGGTTATGACTGGCTCTCATTTCAACTCGTTTCAGAGACACAACTGACACAGGCACGGGAGGCTGTCAGTGTAGCAAATGCTCTGCGAAAAACTGCATGCGTGGGGGGTGTGTGTCTGTGTATTGTCATCTGATAGTGTTCATTCCTCTCTTTGCTTACTCCAAGGTAGCCCTGACTGGAGTGGCATCAGCAGTGCAGGAGGCTCAGGGAGTGTGATGGACACAACTCAATTTCCAGAAGCCTTTGCATGGGTATCCTGATGGCAGCTTGTTGGGTGTGGAGGGGATGAATGTTGCTGCAAAAGTGGGATCTGTACTTAGGCTTATCTGTTTAGAGTATAGGGGACTGAACAAGAGGTAGCTCTTGTAAACGTGCATCCTGTGCTCTCAGCAAAACTGCATTCTTGTCCTTACTGCCCCAGTATTGAATGCTCCCTCCACACTGCAGCTTTTCAGCTTTCCCTTTGTCCTCCTTCATTTTATTTCTGTGCTCTGTTTTGAAGAGGAGGCTTTACTGAGTGCCCTATCTTTCTTCTGCTGAGTAATTCCACCAGGTGTCTGACCAAGATACTTAGCTTTTGCAATGCCAAAGGCATTTATTAAAGATACTTCTTACCTCCTCTAGTAAAGTTTTTGATACCTCTGCAAAACACTGACCAGCAGGATGATTGTGGCTCTGTGCACATACACATTTCACTGCTGACACAGTCAGCAAATTGCGTTTCAGGTAGTTTCTGATATGGCTGTGAACTGCGCTTACTTATTTATTCACAGACATGATAGAGCTTGCTACTGGACTTGAATCTAATGCCTTCTGAAGGGCTGTGTGGATTTATTTTCAGTCTTGTGCTGTATGCCTGTAGACAGCATAATTCAAACTTTCCCTCTCACAGGATATTGGTTGGCTATAACAACAGTTAAAAAAATACTTGTAAGAAAACTGACATTAATGAGAAAGAATGGAAGAAAATGAAAATATATCTAGAAACAAGGCTTTTTCTTTCCCCTCCCCCCCTTCTGTTTTCTGGATTTGTGATCCTTGTGAAAGAGAGCTCATCTGTATTTTAAAATTTTGTCTGCAGCTAAGATTTGTATCAAGCAGGAGGCTTAGATTTGGGACAATTGGATATTGTAACTGGTAGGTGTGGAAAAAAAATGAGTGCAATTTCTGAACAGATGTTGATGACTGACACTGTAATTTACTGTAGTGGGTTTACAAAAGACCAGCAAGAAGACTGGAAAGCAAGGGTCCAGCTGCATCGAGTCCTGAGGGCACTTACCTCCTTTTGAGTGAGAAAATGAAGCTTGTTTGTAAGTTGGAGCTAACCTGGGCCAGTTTGTCTTGGCTGGAGAGGAAGCTTTGTTCTGTTTGGTCCACACTATGCTGGACTGCGTTTCTGAACATAGTGGGGTTAGATTCAGTAGTAGGTTGCAAGAAGGGTTAGGGTTCATCCCAAACCCGTTGAATCAAACTCATCCCCATGTAACTTCCCATCATCTGTGTTGTGTCATCAGAAGCCCTGAGTTCCAAGATGATGCTATAAATATATTTAGGTGGCTTTTTGTCCCCTTCCTTTCCTAAGTCTTAATGTTGGAAATGCTCCTGTAATAAGTATTATTGAGAGGGAGTCATCAAAGGATGTAAATATTCATCAGTCTTTAATGATTTGCATTTGAATCCAGAAAATTGGCTTGTGACTCTTCACTGATTTTCTCTCACTCTGATTTTCACATGGCATTAAATGTGAAAGAATTAAATACCTGGGGTTTTCTCTGGTCTAAATGAGACTTTGCTATCTTCATTTGGAAATAAGTTCTTCATTAGCTGGTAACTCAACCTGGTGCATCACTTAAATCTTTTTCAATCCTTCAAGATGTTTTGTTTCTAACAAAGAGCTTTAGGATCACTCTTGTCATTCTCATATGCACCAGTCACCTCTCCTGGAGTGTTTAATTTTCACCTTGGTAAGGCTGGTGGCTGTATAGTCCTGCAATTCAGAACGGGAGGCCAAAAGTAGAAGTGCTGGCCCTGGGATCAAAAGCTTCAGTGTTAGTCTATCATTTTGTGTTTATCCTATCCAGACCTTGCAAGCAACACCAAATCATTCTTTGCTTTGTGGTCCTTGTGCTTGTGTTGACAGTCCTTTGCAGAAGCACAGCAGTGCTGTGTGCTAACAACTACAGCCCCTGTCTTCAGGGATGAGCTCCAACTCTTGACCAGTGCTGAAGAAAGGGCCATATTGTCTCCTCTTGCATTTTCCAGCTAGAATAAGGCAGTCTGGCTATGCTGGCATATTCTCACAATGCTGTTCAGCTGCACAGCTCATGGATGGGTAGTCTTTGGAGTGTACAGTGGGATGGATATACTCACTCCTCTCAGGAGCTGTTAGTTTCAGAATGCAACCCAAATGCTCATCCCTTCTGGGAGCACTTAGGTTTGGGTATTCCCTTCTCTGAGTTTGCAGTGAGTGCATTTTACCCAAAATATTTAGGGTCATTCTAGATTGCAAATGAATTCAATGTAGATTGACAATGGCAATTTTGCTAATTTGACTGTACCCTTTAAAAAGCCACTTAGGGCTTCTCTGTTGCTGTAAATCACCTCATTTTTATAAGATTATTAGGACCTGGATTAGTCAGCAAATGCTACTGAGGTCTTCTGGGGAAAACCCAAGTGATAGTATGAGACTAATATTGATAGTCTGGAGCCCGGACAAGTGAGACACCAAATGTAAATTGGATTCAGTGAAACTTGTTAGGACAGGGCTTTCAACAAGTGAGGCTTCTCTTTAGGATGGGCTGTAAGTCTGCATGTTCTGCCTGCTGAATACAATATAAAAATTATATACCTAGTCCTAAATGAAAGTGGATGTCAAACCTTTTGCTGTCAGCTATTTTAAGACTCAATGTGATAAGCTCACTCTCCTAGATGTGTGTATCTGCCTGCTAAATGTCTGTCTCTCTTATTTCCCAAGGTTTTAAGATATTTGTGTAGGTCCAGGGGATGGTTTATATAGAAGAGCTTAGATTCTGTGTACAGAAACCTTACAAGTGTTAATATTTTCCAGGTAATTGTGAAAACAAGAACAGAATATCAACCTGACCAGAAGAACAAAGGAAAACTCAGAGTGCCCAAAATTGCTGAATTCACAGTCAGTTTCACTGATGGTGTAACAGAAAGACTAAAGGTAAGAAATGGTTATTCTGCTGCCTTCTGCTGCAAAATGCCATTCATTTTAAAATAACTGAATCAAAGTGACAGTAAAGACATAACAAATTTAGCACTCCACTCATCACTAGGGTCAAAGAGAAATTTATCTGCATGGGTATAAAGCTTTCTTTTTTTAGGACAGGCATGAAAATGCCTTCATAACTAGATCTAAAGTAGGAAATGTTTTCCTTTTCCCAGAAAAAAAAAGTTATGTAAATATTTTCCAGCTGAAATTGAAAGTAGAGCAAGTTTAAATCTTTTTTCTTCTCAAATAGTTGTGTTTAAAAAGAATTAAAAAATCACAGTGAAGACTGACTGAAGCCTGTTTTTTTGTCTTTCAGTCAAAGAATCCTTTTCACATTTAAAGTATTTTATTATATAATTGCATTATCATAGATCAAAAGCCACTTTAAACAAGTATCCAAGCATATCCTGTCCTGTAAGCAGTTTTGGTTCACAGGAACTGGAATTCTCTGATGAAAAATGTTTCCTTGAGAAATTTTCGACAAGCTCTACTGAAACATGGAAAGAAACTCATGAATTATTGAGTGCCCTCAGTTCCTGTTGACTGCAGCATATTAGAGTGGCTTAGTTCCTCCTAAAATTTGAACTCCAAGCATGTAACTGCTAGGATGTTCTCCCTTTTCATTGAGTAGATATGGTGCTTTTCCTAATCCACAGAGCATGAGAGTGGTAAAAATGTGAGATCTGATTTCACATTTCCGAAGTCAGAGGAAATATCAATGAGCTGAGCAGAAAAGACAGACAGCAGGCAGTGCCTGGCTGAAAAGCTGAAAAGTCCTGATCCTTGAAAAGCTAGAATTGGGCTTGCCATTTTTTGTGAGAGGTTATCATCCTTGGCAGTTATCAGGAGTAGCTGACTCAAGGAACTGAGAGAAGTTTATTATAATTATTTTCTAGTAATTTCGAAGAACTGTCACTTTAGAAATTGGAATGTGATCCAAAAGTTGCTGCCATATGTAGAATTGTAGAATCACAGAAGGCACTGGGTTGGAAAGGACCTTTAAAGGTCATCTAGACCAACACTCCCTGCAGTAAGCAGGGACATCCTCAACTAAATCTGGTTGCTCAGAGCCCTATTAAGCCTGACCTTGAATGCCTCCATGGATGGGGCCTCAACTCACCTCCTTGGGCAACTTGTTCCCACATGTTCCACTACCCTGATGGTAAAAAACTTATTCCGAGTGTCCAGTCTAAGCTTACCCTTCTCTAATTTAAAACCATTGTCTCTTGCCCTAGTGCTACATGTCCTTGTAGTAATCTCTTGCCAGCTTTCTTGTGAGCCCCATTCAGGTACGGGAAGGCCACTCTAAGCCTGCGTGGAGCCTTCTCTTCTCTGGGCTGAACAGCCCCAACTCACTAAGGTTGTCTTCATAGGCAAGGTTCTCCAGCCCTCTGATCACTTTTGTGGCCCTCCTTTGAGCCCTCTCCATCAGGTTCCTGTCCTTCTTGTGATGAGGGCCTCAGAGCTGGACACAGTCCTCGAGGTGAGGTCTCACCAAAACAGAGCAGAGAGGCACAATCCCCTCACTTGATCCAATGGCCACACCTATTTTGGCACAGCCCAGGATGCAATTTGCCTTTTGGGCTGCAAGTGCACATTATTGGCTGATCTCCAGCTTTTCATCCAGCAGTACCCTTGAGTCCTTTTCCATGGGGCTGCTCTCAGTCTCATCATCCCCTGCCTGTATCGATGAGGATTGTGCTGACCAAGGTGCAGGACCTTGCAACTGGTTTTGTTGAAACTCATGAGGTTTTTCTTTTACAAACTTCCAAGACAGGGCTTGTTCAATTTCTTGGAAGGAGAAATGCTTAGCTTCTTCTGGAGCACTACAGAATGGTACTGTTTCTGTTTTTTCAGAAATTTATTAACATATATTTCATGGAGGCAGTTCTCTTGCTATGATCCAAGATAAATCCATGATTATTCAGAAAAGGTCTGTGAATAAATGTTCATAGCATCTTGGTTGTGGGGTTTTTTTTGGTTGACATCTCATGTTTTCATCTAAATTACTAGCAACTTAAATGCTGTTGATTTTAACTGAATTCCTCACTGATCTCATTGTGTGCATATTACCTATATACCACAAATAATGAGTCACTGTTGTACTACTAGTAAAGAAAGCAGCAAATTAGCCATGGATAAATCCCCTGACAGACTTTTTCCAGTGTGAACAATGGACAAATCAGAACCAGACACAATGCGACTGGGAAACAGCAGTCAGTGTAGAGCCTCCTGGAAGTGTTGTGTAGGCTTCTGCCCTGCAATAAACAGAATTGTTGATATTGTAATTAATGATGCTTCACTGGGCATTTAAAACTTAATCCTGCAAGCCTACACACTCTTAAGGTCAGTGTAAGACCAAGTTGTAATCCCATCAAAAGATGTTATTTTAAAGATTGTTGTTTTAAAAAGCAATAAAGAAGACCTCATCCTCACACACTGTGTTTGCTAGAGGCCCATTAGTTAGCTCATCCACTGCAATGGACTTATCACCTACTCCTCCTATGAAGCATCTCATTTTTCCCATTGCTCAAATGCCCAGCTTGCTATTGCATTCATCCCCCTCCTTTCAATGTAGTTTTTCCTCTCCCCTTCCTCTTTTTAGTGCTGTTCTTCCATTGCTGCCACTGGTGTGGACGTGAGGCTCGCACAGCAGCAAGGCGCAGGGAGCCGGAGGCTCCAGCGGTGTGCGCAGCCCTGACAGAGGCTTAAGCTGCCTTGCCCTTTGCCGTGTGGTGGGGATGGCTGTGGGAACTGTGCCTCTTCCTGCACAGCCTGGCAGCACAACAGTTTCATTTTTAAGCTATTGCCTTTCCCTAAAGTCCATATGATTTCCATTCTCTGCTCTTCAATGTCAACTTATTAATCACTCAACCTCTCATCTAATACTGGCTAAGACTATAAGCCTCTCCCTGCCTGCTTTTCATAAGGCTTCCATGTATCGTATTAAGTTTGTAGTATTACTTCCTGACAGAAACGAGCTGAGATAATAGGTAATATTTCATTACCTTTTGTGCTTCTTTTTTAGTGCACCACATTTTCATACCAGTGCATGGTTTTAGTGAAGTTATTAAAAATCCTGCCCTCTGGTTCCAAGCTGGCTTATTATCTGGTACTGATGAAATCATCTTACATTTGTTTTCTGTAAGAGGAAATCATAGTAAATACTTAACTTTTATTGGTGGTTTGGCTATACTTTTAAAAGCTTAAAAAATAATTAGAAAAAAAAAAAGAGAAGATAATATAAATGAGATCATTATATTTTCTTTTGCTGGCTGGTTGCTTTGTATAGCCTTCCAGTATGTGATGCATTGAAAATAACATCCTCAACTTCTTGCTAACAGAGTGATTAAAATTAATGTATTAATCTATACTGGAGCTGGGCTGTGGGCAGCTCTACACTGGCAGAAGCAAGTAAATCATCCCATTGATTTTTGCAAGAGAAGTGATGGAGGGAAAGGCCAATAGTCCATCCAAGTGTAGATGGTTTATCAGTTTAGTGCACTCCCAATACATGAGAACTGAATGGCAATGGCATGTACAGTTGGTGTCAGAATACAACAGTGCTTGAAATAAAGAGCTTTCATAGGGAGCCATTTTGGTACTACAGCTCTATTAGTCTGTGCATGAGGATCAATCCTTCTCAGCATGTGGTACCTGTATGTTGGGGAAAGAGACAGGGCAGTAAGAAGATGCAAAGAAATGGCCAACAGGTCCTGTCTTACCTACTACTGGAGGGTACAAAGTGAGATGTTTTGTGGTTTTTTTCACCCAAATGGTAGAATTATCCATTCAAACAGAAATATGGCAACGTGAGTATCATGAATGAGTGTGTGTGGAAAAATGCTGCTGGACTCTGTATTTATGACTGTGCTTACTACCCACTAATAACCTCTCTGGAGAGGTTTTTAACATTTCTATTTCAGTCTGTGAAGTGTTTTTCTTTCCTCTCTGACTCTGGTCACTTGGTATGGGAATGTCCTCAGGGAAAAAGGAAACTCTTCCCAAGTTCTTGTTGTGTTTGTTTCCTTTTTTTTTTTTTTTTCC
>VWYK01042753.1:37045-48429 GCA_013399775.1 Semnornis frantzii | reverse complement strand
TTCCCCTCTCTTTTTTTTTTTTTTTTCTTCTCTGAGTCATGAAACTGCATTATACATAAGAGCAGGACCTCTGGGGGAAATTTTGGGGCCATAATGAACATGGCAGTCAGATCCACAGATGCCCTTTATTCTGCCTTTTGGGTATCTTTTATTGAAGAGGCTAATGAATTATTAGACAACTTTCTCGCATGAGCAAACCACAGCCAGAATTTAAGCTTATGCATGCAGATTTTTCATCCATCCAGAATAGCACAGATCTGAGCTCTTTAATTATCTTAAAGAAGAGACTGTCCCTAGGCAACGGTTCTTATTTCACACTACCTCTTCCAGGAATTTTAGATAGCTTCTGCAACTTGTCACATCTCCTAATAGATGAGATTATGATTCTCTATAGCTCAGCACACAGTGTCCTGGAAGTTTGACCAATTAGGCTTGTTCTTCAGCTGGCTGAGTCACCCCATACATACTTCATAGCAAGTGTTTAAATAGTTGTGTGTAGATGGGTTACAAGAAAATGGTGTTAAAATAGTATTAGGATCAACCATCCACACATAAAAGAATTTTCTTTTATCATTTTGCTCCTCCACAGAAGCAATGGCAACATTTTTTTCCTCAGCTGACTGGCAATGATTTATTGACTTTGCCTTCTCCAGACTGTTCAAGGCTTTGAGAATGTGTCCCTCTAGGAAGTTTTTGAACTGCAAAGATCTTATTTTGCAATAACTGTATATACCAAGGTTTCTCAGTCCGGCGTTTGCCTTCATTTTGCTTGCTTTGAAGTTCTTATTACCATGTTTTGCCATCCAGTGATGACACTGAGGTGCTTTAGAAAAGTTCTGTAATGTTCCTTTGTGGGCCAGGAGATGTAATGCTTTGCATTAGAGGTAGGACTGCTTTTTGCCAGTGATACCTATGTTATAGCTGTTAAGAACAATCTGTCCTGTGTGAGCATCTTAATTCCCCTGACTTTCTGCCCTTGTTTCTTTCTGTCAGTAGTGCCTCTTGCTTTTCAAGCAGATGATCCATTGAATGAAGTCTTGTTGCTTCTGGAGGACAGGGTTTCCAGTGACTCCTTTTGTCTTTCAAATAGTCCATATAACACAGAATTCAACCCGAAGCATTTTTAAGGTGAACAGTGAGTTTCTACCCATCCTTTTGACTACTACTCAGCTGAAGTTTGCGTTCAAGACATCAGCACCCTGCTTTAGGAGACAAGCTGAGGAATAGTTAATTAGGGAATTTGTGCTTGATTCAGTTAGATCTAGTGAATGTAGGTGGATGCTAGCCCTGAGTTTCCCCAGACTTTTCTAGCTCCAAATAGCACTAGGAAAGTACTGGAGTAGTCTTTCAGGATAGGTTTAGGATGTGACTGTGTAACTGCCTGCTGCTTACCAGGTTCGTGCGCATAACTGTCTTTACTATGCAAGTAAGTTCCTTGGCAGCCAGTTTGACCCCTGCCATCACTGAATGCCCTAGAGCTGTTCATTACTGGCTTTTCAGGGAGACCGTGATTTAATGACTGTTACCTGGGTGATAGTTACCTCCCATTGTTATCTGACTCCTCAGGTTTTCCACAGCTTTTCCCCTATTTTTTTTTTTTCCTTCTTTTTTTTGAAAGTTGAAGTTATCGGTCTTTTGGGGTTGGAACAATTAAACTTTGTACTTGTCTTTGAGGGAATAAGTTGGGAGTGGGTGTATGGGGGAGAAATTGAGATATTAAAGCTGTTTTCTCATGCGCAATTTTCCTACCTGGAGAAATCATTTGCATGTATTGTTCACTACTTCACTGAAGAAGACTGGGGAAGACACTCTTTTTGCTACAAGTTGGCAAGAGCACGGTTGTGTAATCCCTTCCCGTTGAGCATGCAGTGACAACACATTCCTTTTCAACTCTCTTCTCCCTCCACCCTGAAACTGCTGTGGTACATACAGATTCAGTAACCGGTGGATGTGATTATTCACCACACTTCTAATCAGGTTCTTAAAATATAGTTGAACCTAGTCAAATGGTTTTGTTATTGGAATGCTCATGCTGAAACAATTATTTTCCTCTGACCTTATGTGAAAGACTTAAAACCAGCATGTCTGCAGCCACGCCTTACAAAACAGACATTGATGCAGTAATTGTTCATTATTAAAATCAAACCAGCATCTGAAATACTTGGCTTCTAATTAAGAGAGATTTTTCTTGGCCAGGGCCAGGGCTTGGATTCTTGTTTCAGCTTTGCTGAAGTGAAGGATGCTTCCCCTGCTTACACCGTTAGAATCTGACCCGTAGAATCCCCTGGGTGTTCAGCTGAATCTTGCAGTCAAAGAATCCTCATGTGACAGGCATTGCAATTCAGAGGAGATGAAAAGAAAATTCTGGGCTTGTGTGGTTGTGGAGGAAGATAGGGAGCAGGTGTTGATTATTTTCTGTAGGTAAGGTCCGCTGAGTTGTGAGCACAGTGTCTTCTACGGCATGGTGCAGAAAATTGCTGTGTGGCCTCTGGGTGGCCAAACGACTGCACCATGAGCACAGCTTTGAGAAATGCCTCCTTCCCCTAAATGCAGGCATCTGTCTACCTGCCCTTGTTTTTAAAGGGTGCATCACCATTGCAGCTTTGTAGGTAGCAACTTGCGCTTCCTCTGCTGCACACCCGCTTGGCCTCTCTTTCTGGTCACCCTGCTTCCTTTTGCCAAACTCCCTGTCCATGCCATGGTTCCTGCAAACTCCTCCATAGGATGTTCTACCATCACCTGTAGGCTGTTGCTTTATGCTGACAGTTCTTCCTCTAACCTGCAAGGGAATGAATCCCAGGAAAAGGGCATGGGGCTTTCCATTGTGCTCATTCAATAACTAAATAAATGTGAAGATTCCTTTAATTGTTAAGTTACACAGGGCAGGAGTAACTCATAATGAAAGGACTCCTCTGAGTGTGAGGAGGACAATTCTCCTTGCTGCTCTATAATACTAACAATAACAATGTTACCATGGCGACTGCCACATCACATCGGTTATCTGGAAGATGCCGAGTGGCTGCTGAAAGATCCCATTACACTGACTAATGCAAGTGGTGCTCAGGGAAGGGAGCACACTCTAATATGCAGAGATTTTTCTCACTTTAGTAATAATTACTAAAATGGCTGTTGATGATGTTTCCAGGGTGCTCAGATGAACTGTGTGATCTAGGAGAGCACTGGACAAAGCAGAGGAAAACCAGAAGGGTGGTATGCACAGGGAGTAGTGGCATTGGTGTGCAGGCTTCTTATTGCCAGCATTAGGGGTGGTGTAGTAGTCCCCCGTTGATCCTTGCATTCAGAGAGGGGGCTCGGCGAGGTGTCAGTGTGAGGGGTTTGATTTCAGTTTCCAGGGACTGATTAGGAGGCTTATTCACTCCCTTTGGAGGTTCTGAACTGTCATCAGACCGTTTCCTTTCCCAGAGTTCTTTTTGCAGGGGTGTCAGGCAGCCCTGACTTCACCCATGTCTTCCAACAGTGATGGAGTGACTTGTCTCTGAATCCACACTTTGCCTTGTCTTTGGAAGTCGAGTGTTTTGCAGAGGGTCACAATTCCTCCTTTCTCACAAATTCAATACCCAGCCCCGCCTGACCTTTGTCTACTTTCATCTGGAGCAAACTAGCACCAGCATGTATTCAGACTCCCACTTGGGTGTGTGAAAGAAAGTGAGAAGTGTTGCTCATCATTTTCCTACCTGAGCTTAGAAATCATTCTTTTCCTCTGGCTGTAATGGGAAGAGAAGAGGATAGGTCATATCTGTCCTAGTGGGTGTCACAGCTTGCATGTAGGTAGATTGATGGAGCCATTTGTGATTATCAGTGGCAATTCAGAAAAGCGAGGATGAAGTGAATGTGGATTTGCAGCTCGAATGTGGATTTGCAGCTTGGCTGCGAGACAGCAGACATTTCCCATCACAGCTCTAGGTGTGGTACTATAAACCCTGCAAGCTTTCCTCTCTCTGGGTAAAAGTCTGTGCTTTTTCCAGCTAATACCTGCCTTTCTGTTCCCATGAAGATGAAACCAGTAAGTTTCCATGTTGAAAACATGCTCACAAAAGGTGTATTTTGATTTAACTGCAGTGCTCTCTATGACGAAGTTAGGGACCACCTAGCAAAGCAAGGGAAAAGAAAAGACACAGCTTTTATGTGAAATAGGTAATTTCATATTTATATATTTATTTTTTTTTACAGAAACACATGCACATACTCTTGCAAAATCAGAACAAACCACCTCAGATATACATATATTTTTTTTTTTTGCCATCTGTGAGCACAGACAGCATAATCAGTCAAAGAGATTTGTTCAGTTTTTCTTTTTTCTTTTTTTTTTTTCCCCCCTTTAATTGATTTTTGGAGAGAAGAAGAAAGTTAATTGCTATGCAGTAAATGTCTAAAAATGGAAATCACAGAGAATATTCACATGACTAGGGGTTTTGTGGGGTAGACCTGCTGAATCTAAATTCTCCAGATCATGATATATTGGAGAAAGAAAGTAGTTACAGAGCAGAAACCTCAACTCACCCTTTGCTTTGGCACAGAATGCTTGAAAAAGATTTTCCCTGAGCAATTGCATGGAGATACCCATTCAACTAGTTGCAAAATTTAATTGCAGTTTCCATTTAGTCTGAATGATTTCTTGCACTGCATCTTTGTCTTCAACAATACAGTGCCACATTATGATCTGGTACCTCTGCTACCCTACAGTAAACCCTGTTTCTTGGGTAATTTTCTCATCAGCAGTTGAGGTGGAATGAAATATGCTTAATGCTAGTTTGGGTCATGTAACAAAAGGGACCAAATGGCATGGAGAAGGAAAGTTTTCAGCAAGCTAAAGCCAAGGCAAAGTTCATGGACTGTCATGAAGTGCATTTTGAGTCTTGTAGCCAAACCACAGAATGCTGAGAAAAAAATATAATCAGGGAAGTTAAATGCTTCACTCACACATTTTTTTTCCATGTAATATTTCATTCTCTCTATTTATAATGCAGCACAGGCTGCTGACTGAATGTTAAACAGACCTGAGCTCCCTCTTGTTAGTACTTGCAGATGTATTAAGTCTGTTGGGTCAGATCCACAGCTAATGGAACTGGCCTCATGCATTCAAAGGCATGATAATCAGCTAGATTATTCATTTTTGTTGTTTGTTTTTAAGAGAGTAGCTTTTGGAAGTCATTTGCAGCAATAAAGCTTCGCATTTCTGATTCCAAATGGAAAGGCTTTTAATTCTTAAGTTACCAAGGAGACACTTTGCTCGCCAAGTCCTCACTTTGTCCTTCTATGAAGCACCCACATAATAAGTTTTTTAAGAGAAATGGGTGTACTGGACCATGAATGCTGCCATATTGCTACCTTTATTTCCTGACCTGTGATGGTAGAGATCGATGCTAAAATGCATGTGAATATGTTGACCTTCCTGAAGGAATGAACTTCCAATTGATTTATGTTTTTTAACCACAAAGAGTGCACTGAGCAAAGGTGTTTTAATTTGTGCAAACTCGACCTTCAATTTCATTTTATCCAAAAGGTCCATGGAACTAGGGAGAGGAAGGGGAAAGTTATCTCATGCCCTGGCGTAGAAAAAGCTTAAACTGTTCTAAGCATTTTTAAATCCAGTGTTCTGTTCTCGATGGCTGATGAGGAAAACAATCGTGTCACATGTAAAATCTAAGTACAGGAGAAAGTGATGGGAGAGGCAAGAAAAGAAACCTGGAGGAATGCCATTTTGTGCCTTGCCTTAGTGCACTACATTGGTACTCAGGTCTGGAAGCTTGCTTTGAAAATTGCCCTGTGGAAGAAGCTAATTCATAAAGCAAACAGACCTCAGCTTTTCCCTACAACCAGATTGATCCCTGGCTGTGGAATGGTGTTGGTGCTTGGGTGGTTTTGCACACACAGGCCCAGACAGAGCCAAGCTTCTGGGGACTTAGCTGCTTGCAGCTTTAGGTGGCTCTTGCTGGACTGTCTGTGATATCAGTAGGGAACAAATCATGCAACTAGACCTGAGTGTGTGAGGTGTAAAAGCCAGAAGCAGAGTGAAGAACTCAAACTGCATTTCCCAGACCTGTTGCTGTGTGCTAATCCATGGACCTGTTCTTACTTAGGACTCCTCATGCTCCCCCTGCACAGTATGCAGTGTGGGGGCAGTGGAGAGTGAGGATGATTTTGCATGTATGAGGCTCTTCAGAGGCTGAGTCTTGTCAGGCAAAGGGTAAGCAAGGAGAAATTTTATTGATGACTTGATCTCTCTTGTGTCCCTGTTAATGCATTTAAAAAGAGCCCTTGATGAGCTGAGGCATCCATTGTCATGTCCCACCAAAAGTGACAGGAGGAACTGTCACAGCCAACACCTTGCACAGTGTGGCAGGAAATTGCAGCATGTCCCTGGTGAAGGGTTAGCTGTGGGGATGAGGTATCTGCCTGCTGCAATCCCACTAATTGAAAAACCATCTCCAATTAGTGATCTGGAAGGAAGCCTCTTCCGGCCTCGCTGAGCTCATGAGCAGTGTGTCAGCTGTCACTAGGACCAGGGGTTTAGTAAGAAAAACACCTTTATAAGAGGTGTTCCTGAGTCACCTCACTTGCTGAGTTTTGGATTTTTACTTCTTTTCTTTTGAAGGTAGCAGGAGGGAAAGTTTATGATAGTTGAAAACCAACTATCATAGTTGAATATGTTAGTTGGTTGAATATGAAAGTTTATGATAGTTGAAAACCAACTATCATAGTTGAATATGTTAGTTGGTTGAATATGAAAGTTTATGATAGTTGAAAACCAGGGGGGAAGAAAAGGCCTCTAAAGACCTGTCTGGTGTGCCACAAAGGCCATGTTTTTATTTGGTGTTCCTAGAAACAATGCATAGCATCTCACAGGCCAACCTCTTCTGACAAAGGAGTCATTTCATTTATGACATCAAATGGCAGAAAAGGCAAACCAAACACAGCTTTTTTTTTTCATTATTTATTTACCTAAGTGGAAATCCACCAATATTCAATGGTGGAAGCATCCTTGTTGAAAATGGCATTTAGAAATTCCATAAGGAACAGGGGCTTGGAAACCAAGCCATGGATTTTTCTATTCAGGGGGTTTGACTTGGCACAGAAAGATGTCACGCAGACCGCAGCTGGCACCAGGCACAGTTAAAAAGATCTGAGGCTATTAGTGCCTAAACAGCCACTAGAAATTATATTACATGATGGAGACAGGCTAATATAATTGAGCCAGCTAGTTGTTGTGTGCATAATTTAATTATTTGACAAATTGCTTAGAAACATGATGTTCTTGTTCCATGCTCGTGCTGCAGTTACAGTATTACAAGGCACTGAGCAGAGGAATTGCTGGTGGGTATGTAGTCATCTCAGAAGATAGGGGTTTCTTTCTAAGGTATCCAAACTTGGAGAGCTTCACTGGTGTAGTCTTGGTGAGGTGATGCATGCAGAGGCTGGTAGAGCCAATGGGAATACGACTGGGATGGCAGACTGTCTCAGAGGCAGCTAGTTCTGTTTCAGGTACTTATCTTTGAGGATTTAAGGTAGTTGGAGAAATGACTCTGGCTTTACTGTGTGAGTCTTTTGGGTTGTGTGGGCTACAAGGAACCCATGAAACAGTGGAGCAGAAGTTAGATGTTTTAGGGATCTGAGATGATACCATCCTTGTGGATGGTGTTCAGTGTTTTTAGGAGCATTGGGACCCAATTAGGAATTCTAAGATAAAGGACCAAAAACCCTCCACACTCAATTAGGAATCGAAGATAAAGGACCAAAAACCCTCCACACTCAATTAGGAATTCTAAGATAAAGGACCAAAAACCCTCCACACTCAATTAGGAATTCTAAGATAAAGGACCAAAACCCCTCCACCTCTTAAGCTTCATGTGAGAAGCCATGCAACACTGAGTGTTGTCCCAGCTCTAAAGACGATAAGGGAGATTTCCCTCTTTACAAAGCATCTCCTGATTTATGGCTGGTTTATAACAAAATTTTCCTCATTCAGAATCTTTCTTCTTCTGCAAAGAGAAAACTAAGATAATTTCTTCAAATGAATTGCCTATTAAAGATCAAAAGATTCCTTATATCCAGCAGCACTGAAGGTATCTTGGAGAACCAGACATGGTTGGTGGCATCCTTTCCTGACAAACTCGAATGTGATGAGGATGAGTCTTCAGTGCAGAGGACAGAGGCATCTGGCTTCTGACATCCCTTATTGGCATTACAGCTGCTAAGACTGGGAAGACATCTGTTTGTAGGGATTTTTCCACAGTAAATCATCTTTACCTGGGAATTAAACTCGTCTGCTTCACAGTGACACACAACTCTAGACTCAGAGAGCATTAGCTCTTTGGTGGGTGCTGCTTGTCTGGCTGGTTTTGCTGTAGCAGCAATGTTTTTCCTGGTTGTGGCACCTTCTTTCTGTTCTCCTATTTTCAGTGTATACAAGCACATATATTACCTGCTCTGAGCAGTGGGAAAGGTGTCCAGAGGCAGACACTTATTTGACTGGTTTAAAAAAGAAAAAAACCATGTTTGATGTCTAAGAAGTGCCACCTATGCTGATGAAAATCTCTGCTGCCAGCATGAGCACAGAAGGCATACTCTGTGCTGTTTGCTTCAGACAGTTGGATAAAGATCACATCACCTGAGAATTACATCCTGAGAATTACTCCACTTAGGTGGCAAGTGGAGGGTAGTTTCAGGCACCTGGGACTTACACCTGATCCACAAATGGTGGGTGGTACTTGCTGAGTTGCTTCAAGGCTGGACTGAATTCAGCTTCTTTCAACTCAGAGTGCAGTACAGTGATTTTCCAAATTAATTTTAGCAGCAGATGATAAGGCTGCTGCCTGAGTTTGAGCAGTGATGGATTTCAGCTTAAGTGATGTACCAGACTAGCTGACCATCTTGTTTGGAAACAGAGGCAGATGTGTCAGAGCAATGTGTGAAAACACAAAATGGACAATTTCTCACTGCTGTGAAGACACCTAAACCCACAGAGAGTACCTACTGATTCTAGTGTCCTGTAGGAAACTAGAGGAGATTCAGACACCTGGATGCCTTTGTAGATCTGGATGTAAATGGCTGGTTCATGCCATCAAATACGTGAACTTAGTGAGGGAAGAGAGGGAACTGTGCCTTTTGTTTTATTAAGCACTACTTCAAGCCACATGGAATTGTTATATGCATATCTCATCCTTCTGAAACCTTACTGAGCTCTTTCTGCTGACTGTGTCATACAGAGAACATTTGCTAATTGTGATTAGTTTCATAGGTTTTTTGTGGTTTGGGTTAGGGAAAAAACACCCTTCTTCAAAAGGTGTCACTTGGCAGTTTTGTAGGATGCTTTCTCCTGTGTTCCACTGTGAGGTGAGGTCCATGTTATTTTCTCTCCCTTTCCCAACTGTTTGTAACCATTTTTATGCTGAGTCCTTGCAGTGTGTCCTAACCATCAGCAGAGCCTGTGAACAAATCATAAAGGTGTAATGACAAGCCCTGACACCAGAGCCATGACTGTAAGTGATGTTCCTCCAGCTCCTAATGCAAGTAATATGTGTCTTAAGTGGGAACAAAACTACACCCTCCCCAGCTCACCAGCACAGGTTGCATGCTGAATACTAATAGAGATTTGTCTGTAACCAGTCCCCACTGGGAAAAAAAAAATATTTGTCAACTCAGTTCAAACAGTGCATGAATTTGAGGGAACTGCCATGTGCTGACAGACCCTTCCCCCAGTTACACTGCCTGAAAATCCTTCCTTCTCAATATCTGCTCTGTGCAGGAGTTACTCCCATCAATCTCTGTTCAGGATCTGTCTTCCTCTGCTTCCTTTTTCCCACCTGATATTTCCAGAGGGTTCAGGTTTTCCAGGACTCTGAGGCACCAAGATATCAAAATGTTTGTGTGACAGCCAGTACCAGTCCAGTGCTGATGTGGAGCTACCTGCAGGCTCTGTAGCTCAGTAGGTTATCAGTATTGCTGGGAAAGACCCTTAGGCCTGATTTTTAGAGGGAGCAGCAGCTCCCTGCTCTTGTTGACTTCCACATGGAGTTAAGGATGCACACCCTCTCTGGAAACAACCGGGGCTGAAAAGCACAAACCAGAACATTTTTGCCAAGTAAAACAATAAGGAATAAAAATGTCAAAACCTTGCAAGGGAAAGGGCTATTAAAAGAATGCCCTGCTGTTTGGATGTGACATTGTTCTTTGATTTGCTTTTAAAGTAGGAGGGTTTTTGTTGTAGCTAGAGAGGGAAAATGGGATATTTGGATTATAAAAGCTACCCTTGTGAGCAGCTGTTGAAATCAAAGAGAGTAGGAGGGACATGTCAATGGACAGCATAAGAGGCAGGTTGACTGGGGCACCACTGCAGTTATCATCTCACTGGAGGATAATCTTGAGGCAACTTATGACTGATGAGGATATATCCCATATTTTAAAATGTGTGCTCTGGTGAAAATGTAAGATGTTAATTCATCTGTGGAAAAGCTGGGGAGGAACCAAGCCAAGCCTGCTGTTGATGGGAACTTGACTTCATCTTTCATGGATGTTAAGGGCCTCTTTCCATGTTTCCTGGAGAACAGAGAGCTTTTTGTTGTGGTAATGATGTTCTCTCTTCTCCATTCCAGCAGACCCTCCCCTCTTAAGGGAACCTTTGGGAATCAAAGTCAGCCTGGCTGAAGCTGTTATCAGCATTGCTGTGCTGGGCCACAGGGCACTGCTGCCTCTGCTGACTCCTTACTTGCTTTTTCTGAGGTTATAAAAGGTTGTTACAGCAGCCTGCTGCAGAACAAAGCTGGGGGAAGGTCTGAAGAACAGGACTGGTGAAGAGCCACTGAGGGAACTGGGGTTGGTTAGCCTGGAGGAGACTGAGGGGAGACCTCATTGCTCTCTACAGCTCCCTGGAGGGAGGCTACAGTGTGGTGAGGTTGGCCTCTTCTCCCTAGTATCAGGTGGTAGGATGAGAGGAGATGGCCTGAAATTGTGCAGGAGAGGGTTAGGAAACATTTCTCTCCTGGCAGCAGCCGAGTGTTGGAACAGGCTGCTTAAGGAGATGGTGGAGTCACTGTCCTTGGAGGCATTCAAGAAATGTGTGGACGTGGTTTAGTGGCTATGGTGGTGTTGGGCTGATGGTTTGACTTGGTTCTGAGGGATTTTCCAACCCAAACAATTCTGTGGCTTCATGAACAGTTAGAGATTGGAATCATAGAATCATAGAATGGTAAGGTTGGAAGGGACCTCAAGGATCATCCAGTTCCTACCCCCTGCCATAGGCAGGGACACCTCCCACTAGCACAGGTTACTCAAGGAATCATCCAACCTGGCCTTCAACACCTCCAGGGAGGGAGCAGCCACAACCTCCCTGGGCAACCTGTGCCAGTGTCTCACCACCCTCACTG
>VWYK01042753.1:14267-36967 GCA_013399775.1 Semnornis frantzii | reverse complement strand
AGCCCCAACTCTCTCAGCCTGTCCTTGGATTCCCCTGCTTTGGGCAGCTTGAAGACTCAGCTTGACAGGTGCTGGGCCAGCTCATTGCAACTAGACTATTACCAAGAAAGGTTGGATCAGATGATCCTTGAGGTCCCTTCCAACCTGACATGCTAGAATTCTATGACCATAGAATCACAGAATGGTTTAGGTTGGAGGGGACCACAAATCATATCAGACTTTGGAGAAAGGGCAGGCAAACCTCTCCCCCTTGCTTCTTTTACCCACTCAGAGAGTCACACATGACAGATTCATGCCTGCAGCACTTCTAGGTTTTATCTGCTCACTAAATTTTATTTCCCCTCCGCGAGTGTTTATATTGCTTAGAGACTGCCAAGGTTCATGTTAATCATTAAAAAAAAAAAAAAAAGTGGAGGTTTATTAGGTATTGCAGCTCTGTGATTCTTTTGGTGTTTGAATGTTAATGAAGCTTTGTGTGCTCTGGAATAGCCAGAGAGGTGGATCTTAAGTCTGCTGTGGCAAAATACCCAGGGCGGGGATTTTTCCTCCCTTTCCTCGGGGTTTTAACATTTTACATGACATTTCATCCCACAGCAGTTTTACACTATGTATCATCATGTCTGATACTGTGTCACGCTGTAATTTTGCTGGTGCAGGAAGCAGCAGGAGGGAGGTGAGAGCGAGCTCAATTACACCTCAGAGGGAGGGAGGAGCTCAGTGGAGGAACCTGCTCCTGGGAGGTCATGAATTGAGTGTCAGCACATTGCAGGAACAGAGCAACAGAGCAGTGAGGGGTTTATTTCAGGGGATGAGTGAGCAGACCAGGGGAAGGTAACCAGTCGAATTGCATTGCTAGTTGTCATTTCTGTAAGCTGTGCCTCTACGTGGCATTTAACAAAAGAAAGGACATTCTTCTCACTCCAGTGTGATGGTTTGGGAGTTCCCTGCCCCCCCACACTTTGTAAAATGACCCAGACTAGAACTCAGCTGGCTGGAAGTTAAGGACTGAAGCTCTATTTACAGCTCAGCACAATATACAAGCAGATATATGCACTATATACAGGAATATTTACAGAAAGATACAAGATAAAGGTAACACAGAAACACAACTCCCCTCTCAGAAATCAGACACCCCAGGGGGGGGTCCCCACCACCCTTCCACCTTCTCCCCCCCCGGGGGGGGTCCCCACCACCCTTCCACCTTCTCCCCACCCCTATACCTTACCCCAAGGTTTGCCTTACATGCAAGGTGAATTTTGAGGATCAGCCAGGGGGGGTTAGAAGAAAAGTGGTTAGTGAGGTTAGTCGGCAGAGAGGAGAAGCCAGAAGCTAGACTGCCCGAGACGCTGTGCCGCAGGGACACTGACTTGTCTTTGTTTTGAGTACTTAAACCTCTCAGCAAGCCTATGAGTGAAGTAGACATCACCATTGTTTTCTTTCACAGCCCATAATATAATTTTCTCTATTAAAATATTCCAATTAGCCTCAAACCAGCACACTCCAGACAGCTTGGTTCTTTCTTTTTCCAAAGCCTAAGGGAAGAACTTGACCATTAAAACTGGCTCAGAATGAGAGGCCATCAAAGCAACTTTGGGGGAAGGTAGACACAGAGTTGTTTTGGGTGAGGAAGACATCATACAGCTCATGGATAGTTCTCTTTCACAGCCCCTTCTCTGGATGCAGTTTAGGGACCCATCAGCCCTGATGGGTCCCTCTGGGCCGGAGGGAACAGTGATGGAGAGAGGGAGAGTGGAACCAGGCAGCCATTAGGGCAGGAGGAACCAACCATAGCACAAGATCTCTGTTTCCTGCTGGTGTGCAGCTCTTGCTAGCCCTGATGATGAAGGTTCCATTTACTATGGGAGGCTAAAAGATGAGCAGCTTCATCTTTCTCAGGAACGAGAGATACTTTCTCACTCAGTTCCACTCTATGATTTGGTGTAATTTCATTGCTCTCTGACTTTGTCTCATCCTTTGCCCTCAGCACAAGGTTGTTCCTTTAGCTTAACCCAAGCAACATTTTTTTTTTTCATTGTACATTGTATTTAGGGCAGAGCAATCAAACTGCAGAGCTGACCATGTCTTATTTTCTGAATTTCTAGCCAGAGCTGCCCTCTAAGCCTTGGTTTTGGTAGAGCAAGATGTGCATCTTGTTTTAATGTCTTCAAACTAACCTCAAAGTCATCTTTGTCATTTTTGCATCACTACATAAATTATTGGAGAAAGCTAACCTGTATTCCACAGTGGGAAATGCTCTTCCACATTGTCCTGCCAGAGCTGGGTTGTGGTGGGGCTTTTTGGAGAGGGATCTTTCTTCCCAGGTCTTCTGTTGGAAGAAAGTAGAGAGTGTTAGCATACTTAATTTTGGAAGTCTCTCCTTTTGACTGTATTTTTCAAAGTGACATTTTTTCAGATGTAATATAGCTTCTTTTTAGGGCAGAAATCATGGCAAATTCCATCTCCCTTGAATCTGACTGTGACTTACTCCTGTTCAGCACTACGAAAAGGGACATTGCTTCCCCAGGCTCAGAACCTGTGGGCTACCATAAAGCTGGTCTGAAATATTTCTATTCAGGCAACAGGCAAGTGTGTTTTGATGGAGAGGAGGTGGGGCCCATGTTTTCTTGGTCAGGTGAATGCAGTTCATGCAACTGCACTGCTTTTCCACCAGCTACCTTCTCAGCACATCGGATCTCTCTTACACATGTTCTCTTATGAGATCCAGCAGTAAGTGCTTTTCCCTCTGCAGCTGCCTTTTGCTTAACTGACCCATTTTGCAACAGGTTAGGCACCAAGGAGGAGGTTAATATGAGCAGTTATTCTAAAAGGTGAATCAAGGCTTCAGTGACCTGCTCATCATTGGAAAGGCCACTTAGCCCAAGTCTTCTTACTTTTTTCTTTACACTTTATTCTAAAATATTCTGACTTAACAATGAATTTATTAATCTTTCCTGCTAGATCATGTCTCCACACCTTTCTCTTTCCTGAGTTTTGAACTGGATGTGTTGGGTCAGATTTAACACCATGCATGCAGATGCATCTTCACACTTTGTCTTAAACCCAGCCACCAAGATTATAGCTCTGCATCTTCTGGCATTGCAGGTGGCATTGCCAGGCCTGCTTTAGCTTTGGTGAGTAACAGCCCCATTGTCCTGTTTACATCTCACCAGGCAGTGCCTCTTTATGCACTTGGTTTGTGCATATGATTGGTGAAGGTGAGGAGTCTTTTCCTACACTGCAAGCAATTAAAGTGGCCTCTTTGAGTCTGTGCAGGGACTGCACAGTGTACAGGTTCTCAGAAAACAGCTGCTAGCATGACTGAAGGAAAGAATTAGAGCAAAAATCATTGTGAACCAATATCAACTGATTAGTATAGCTTTATTGATATAATACTGCTAATAACACATACTACTGTGGTTCTATTAATATTATATTGATTAATTTGGAGATATGACCACCTTGGTCTTTATTAGCTGGTGTTCCTGACAAGTCTGTCCACTATGCTGTGGGAGTTATTCCTTATTTCCCCACTTTCTACCATCACCAGCCTCCTATACATTAATCAAGGAACAAATTCTGCCTGTACCTGCTACTCAGTTTCCTTGAACCCTCATACAAGAAAATTGAGAGGACTGTGGCATAACTGTAACAACAAAAGGGTGAATGAGCCCTGAGTGACTAGATGGAGATGGAATTTGTGGCTCTTTCTTGCTGGAGCAGTAAGTGTTAATGATTGCCTTAGTACAGGTAGGTGCAGCCCTGATACTGGGAAGCACATTCTGGAGGATGAACACATGGGTGATATGGTGTCAGCATGCCTGCAGGCAGGGACACTAGGCCCTGGGGAGGCACACAGGTCCTGCTGCCTTTGTAGTTCTCTTGGTGGATGACTTTTGCTGTGACCAGGGGAAATTTGCAGTCCTGGATTTGGCTTCCAGTGCTAGGATGAGACATTTGGATTCTAAAGCAGGCAGGTTAAGATTGTGCGTAGGAAAAAGCCTCACTGATCACTATGTCACCTGTAAACCCTTTCCTGACCTCAGACTTCTGCTGTAGGAGCTGCCTTAGCATGAGCTCTTGCAGCTCACTGAGCACAGGAACATTGCAGCCCCTTCCCCACTGCAGGCAAACATCCTGCAAGATGCTTGCTGCTTGGTGCTCAGTTCCAGTGAACCAGAACAAGCTAAGGAGCTGCTGCAGCTCCATGCAACAGTTTTCCATGTTTCTGCTACTGCTCTTCCCACCTCCCCTCATCTCTGTGAGTTCATTTGATTAGGAGCTCGAGTTTGCAGGGTAACACTGAAGCCCCAGGGATTATCACTTTTCTTTTCATCACAATCCAGATCAGTGCAAGACAGCAGTCTTGACAGGATGGGTTACTGGCAGTAGGGGCCCAGAACCATTTATGCTGCATTTGCAGAATTACCAACTGGGACCAAAAAGCTCTGGGGAAGAGGAGAACGAGAGTGCATTTGGAACTCATGCTTGGTCCTTTGGGAGGATGCAGCTCAGCTGAAGTAAAAAATCAGGGCCTCAGTGAGACATCTGAGTGTGGACAGGAAACTTGCTGTTGAGTGAACTATTTAAGAGGGACCTGGAAGGGCTGGAGAGAAGCAGAATGGTGCAGCAAAGTAATATGCTTAGGAATGAGGAGAGGGGAAATATTTGTGGTTGTCGTGTCTGGTACCTCCAACACTGCCATCTCCTCTTGGGCTCATCACACGGTTTCCATGCTGGGTTTTGTGAGTGGCTGGGATGTCTTCCCTTTACAAATAAATAGAGAAAGATTGCTGGGATATCTTCCCTTTACAAATAAATTGAGAAGGATTCCCTTTCTCCTACCTTTCCCTCTGTAAGGAGCTTGAGGCACAAGTTATTCTTGTCGCATTACCCAGAAGGCACCAAGGGATGTGTGCTACAAAGGCTTCATTCTTCCTACCTGGCCACCTACCTCTGCTATCAGAGAACTGGGATCTTGTCATGGTTATAAGGCAGCTTATCTGCAGAGATTAGACCCCACATGTGGACTCTGGCTGCTGGTGGATCCTGTGGAGCCAGCAGACGATGCTGCCAGTTGAACAGCTGAGAGCAAGGGAACACAAAGCCACGGAGAACAACAAATGCCTCAGCAAGGGGTTAAACACAGGAATGTGCACTGGCGAAGGTCTGTGGGGGGATGGAAATGCTGTCAGGATCCAGGGCTATCGGATCTAGCTTTCATTCAATTACCATGCTTAGTTAAGTACTGCACAGTGGAGTGAGGACCGCAGTCTGTTAAGATGGCTGTTACTATAAGTCATTTAATTACGAGGTTGCTCATATGCCACTTTAACATATGTAGAGTAACATTATCCCTCTTTTGTAGGTCACTATTCTCATAAGTCTGGCTCTTGCATTCCTTGCCTGCATAGTGTTTCTTGTGGTATACAAAGCCTTCACTTATGACCACAGTTGCCCAGATGGATTTGTTTATAAGGTAAGAAACTTCAGACAGATGAATTGCCTGAGATAATGATAGGCTCTAATTGACTGCATGGTTACAGTCTAGTCTGCTTTTTCGACCAGGCCAAACAGAACATTTGCCAAGGGTGTGTTGAAATGGGAAAAGTGTTATGGGAAATGTGGACTTGCATCTGCCTTCATCAGCTCCTGTTACGCTGCAATTGTTAAGATTAGCATTTGGTGAACACCACAGACAGATGCTGAGGAACAATCCCTCATATTTGTGAATGGATTTATTGCAGCTGGAATCCCGTGCTTGCTTCTCACACATCCAAGTGACTGAGGTTTACTGGCATACATTTAATTCAGAGCAAACTCCCAGACTGCTGGCACACATGTCCTTTGTGAAAGAAGTCCAGATTTGTCCATATAGATAATTTTTGGTGCTTTTGATACCTTTTGATGCTTTTGACACCTCTATCAAGAATAAAAACACATAACTTAATAGCTAAAACCCCACTGCCCAGTGATTTTATATTGGATATTCACAAAGAACTGTTTGCCTGGTCTGTTGAGATTAAAAAAATAAAAAGTTTGCAGTTCATTAACTCCTTACTGTGAATAAACTCATAAAGCTCACAGGAGCTCATAAAGCTCGGTCTTGACCACACTAAGGACAGCCTCTGGGCTGGAAATAGAGTCAGGATGTTGGTGTATTAGTCATTGTAAATTATTCTCTTAGGTTATATAAAAATGAAGTTAGGACAGGGTCGTGAATTTCAGAGTCAGATCCAGACCTGAACTTCTGAAAAGGTTAAAGACTTTGAACTCAGATTTCAACTAGTCACATGGAACAGAGAGTTGGAGTACCTCATAGTTTAATATTAATAGTACTGGGGACCCTTTGTGTCCTTGGTGCTACTTTGACTTGGTAAATGCCAACCAGTTTGATGTTTGTTTCCATTTGATTACTCTTTTACAGCTGTTGCAAAGCACTTTGCTTTATCTGTGCAGTTCTTAACATACAGGTGTCTGCAGTAGCACTGGAGATGTGTGGGCAGGGTCTGCACAAACCAGAAGCTCTGAGAAGGACTGGCAAGTTGAGCTATGCTTCCTACCATCTCTGACCAAGGCGGTTGTCCTGCAGGTCAGAGATATAACAGAACAGCCTGTAGTCAGCTTAATCTGCCTCTGCTGGTCCTCTTCTTGTCTGAGGATTAGTTCTGGACCTTGATATATGGAGTTTTCAGTCCACCGTGTGGTAAGAGCTGCTCAGCCAGCCCTGCTAGGCCTCCAGCAATGGGCCTTGGCCTTGGTGCATGTCAGTAACACACCAAACCAGTCAGACCTTCATTTTACAGTCCCCATTTCCCATCCCGGGATGAAATCAGCCTGCAATCAGGGTTGCCAATAGCAACAGGTTTCAAAGGCTGGTGCCCAGCTCTAAACTTTGTGCATTCCCACGGCGCTGAGAGGCAGGCAGAGCTGTGCAACAGGCACTCTTGCTGCAGCAAGTCTGAGTCGGACTCGCAAACAGCTAACTGCAAGATATTTAAAGCGAGAGCCTGAGGCTGATAGGAGCACTCTCCTTCTCTTGCTTTCTTCCCCTTTCCAGCACAAGCGGTGCATCCCGGCCTCTCTGGATGCCTACTACTCCGCACAGGATTCCAACTCCCGGGGCAGGTTCTACACCGTCATCAGCCACTACAGCATGGCCAAGCAGACCAGCTCCCGGGCTGTATCGCCCTGGCTGCCTTCAGGAGCAGCAAACCACGAAGCCAAGGCTGCCAAGACAGAAGGTCATTAAAGTTAACAAGTGGTGATGGGCAAAGTAGGAGGGTGGGAGGACAACATCATGTCTGTACTGCGTTGCTCTGTCTGAGGGTGCTGTGCTAACAGCATGACAAGAATAAATAAAACCCGAGTGCAGGAGTCATCTTAATGGATATTTCTTTTTGTGCATTGTTCTCGTTGATTTGTAACCAAGTCGAGCTCTTGTACAAAGGCATGTTTGATGTTGACTGTACCTTACTATGTAAAAATATTTTTAAATCATTGCTTAACTATTTGTTAGAAAAAGAAATTAAAAAACAAAAAAAGCAAATTAGATAAACAGCCAGAGAGGATAAAAGCAGCAAAGAAAATCCCACAAAGTTTTTATCATTGTTGGAAAGCTGTGTCTGAGGCTTAACATGCAGTGAAGGAAGAGCTGAGATCGTTTGGAAAGAGGGTGGAAAGAACCTGGTACAAAGACATTGTGGTGTTGATTAGCTTGCCAAAGGGGGGATATTTTGCTGTCAAACTGAATCCAGCATCAGTGTTCATTTGCTGATAGAGAAGTGCAAGCATACCTCCTCCCTCAAACACAGAAGTTAGACACACACACATCCCATCCTGTGCAATGGCTGAAGTAACTCCAGAAAGGTCCAGGCATCCATAATGGTGATCTTGACTGAGCTCTGAGGCTGAAATCCTGGCTGCTGCCTGGATGTGGAGCAAGGTGGAAGCAAGCAGAGGCACAGGATGAGGAGTCAGTAGGGGCTTTATTTCTGCTTCTGGCACAGATTTCCTGCATGACCTTTGGCAATGTACATGAGGCTTCATCCTTTGGGACCTCTTTCCTGAGACACCAAAAGACAAAGAAATGCCATTGTGAATTTCATAGCCTTTCAAGAGTGGTGATAGTATGGAACAGTATTGAACCTCTGACTTTTCAGACCCTAATTCTCCCTCACCCATGAAATAGGATGCTCCTGCTGCCCTCCTTCAGCTTCAGATACTTCAGTATTTAGTGTCATTCTAGCTAATTAGAGAGGGATGGCTGTAGCATGTTCTCAGAGTACAAGGGTCCCATCAAATCTCTGCTTGCAAACACAGACCAGGCCCCAAGCTTAAAGCAGGCCTGGCTGATGTAAAGCATCCTCTCCCCATAAAGGTCATGTGCAGCTACTGCTGACTGGTGGGATTTAGAAATGAAAAAGGAGTCTCTTTTCTTCCAGAGCTGCAAGCTGTTGCTGCAAAGCAGCTCTGCTCCTTGGTAGCACAGGCAGGCTGAGGCCGAGCAGCAGAAGCAGAGTACCCAGGGAGGGCAAGGTTGACATTTGACTAAGGCTGCTTTTTCAGATTCATGGCTAGACTAGGATGGAAATTAGGAACTGACCCCTTCTTCCCCCCTGCATTGGGCAGTTTTGTCCTCCATTTCACAGACTCTAGAGGGTGTAAATGAAGGCAGAACTCCTCAGTCCTACCAGGCATCATGATAAACAACTGTATAGTGTAGCTAAAAATGTAGTGCCAAACGCCATTGTCTGATTTCCTGTCCTTCCTTCCCCTCCCACCTGTAAATTTCATTTTTCACTCCAAATGTACAAACCACCCCCTCCACCAACGATCCAAACTCCAGCAAACCACTGAACAGTTTATAATTTTGTGGTGTACTTTTTGTCAGTAGGTAGCAGAGACTGAAGTATTTTTTGGTGTAACTCTTGAACTTTTCTGACGGGATTAAAATAAAGCTAGATGTGACTGAGCGGCTCTGTGGCTCCTGCAGGTTTTTTCTGGTGGCTCCTGACGTGGGTTGGGAGGTGTCTGGTGAAAATATATGTGTGTGTGGGTGTGTGGGTGTGTGGGTGGGTGTGGGCCTGGTCCTGCAGGGTTGTGGCTGCAGCAGAGGCTGCACCTTTGTGTGGCACTCAGGGTTTTCAGGTGTGAAAACACCCTGTTAATGACTGGGAATTATTCCCTGTGTTCCTGCCCAGTTTTTGGATTGCAAATGGAAGAGTAGTAATTAAAATCATGCTGATCTTTTACTGGTGATTCTTGGCTTTGGGGAGGGATCTCCTGTCCCTTCCCATTTTAAGGCCAACAAATGATAGAAACTTTGGCTGGCAGCAATGTCTCCTTGGCCATCTTTTCTGGATGCAAGCGTTCATGTATGCTGGAGCAGGCTCCATGAGAAGGGCTGTAACAAAGAGGAGTGCTGCAGAGAAACAGAGATGACAAACCAAGAGCCGTGGCCCAGCTTAAAACACCTGAATTTTGTGTCCAAACTCTGCAGCTTAGTTTCTAACAAACCCACAACTATATTCCTCTCACATTGTTCAGAAAGCAGATTGTTATTTCCTCAAATCCTTCATCTCTTTGAAATGAAATGATACTCTGGCATTGAATTGGCTCATTCCCAAGAGCTGAAGAATGGTTTATAAAAACCTTGGGATGCCTTTCTTTTTTTTTTTTTTTAAAAAAAAAAAAAGTGTATTCAGAGTTGTGAAATTGAACTAGCATAGGAGAGAAACCACTCTAGTGTTAGAGGTCACCACTGAGGACTCGTGAAATGTACTAAAAAGCTGAAAAGAATTCAGCATGCTTTGCAGAATTGAGTCACAAGATAATTCTATCATGATCTTTCTATTGCCACTTTCCCAATAATACCCTAACCATATGTTTACTTTAATCTCAAAACCCCAGGAATCAAATCATTTGAATTAAAAGGTTCTAGCTATTATTAGATAAGTGAGCCAGTGGGGATAACCATTCCCGTTTAATAAAAGAATGATCAAAATCTGTATGGAGCAGAATAGAAAAAAAAAATAATAAAAAAGACACAAGGAAGATTCATGGGAGAGAAAAAAGAAACCAAACAGTCCAACTCCAGCTGCAAGTTCCCTTACTCTAAATGTTCTTATTACTGTTTTTGTACAAGCTGCAGTAGAGCTTCCAAGATCGAAAATGTGTTTTAATCACAGTTACAGGGACAGACTGAGAGAGTAAATTGAAATTGTGGTGCATCTTCTTGTTTGAGTCTTTAAAAGCCTCCTTCAAGGTTGATCATATGCTTTCAAGACCAATTAAAGTAGCATATTGGTGACAGTGCAGCCTCAGCCTGGCTGTTGTCTCTCGATGAAGCCTGAAGCTCCTAACTGTCTCTACAGTGGTGGTTTTGTGAGCTAGTGTCTGGGCAAGGGCTCAGTCTCATCTCTCAATGGTACCAACGAACAAGAACCTTCTCTGTGCTTCTCTCCATACTTATGTGACAGCCAAGTTGAGTCAGTTCCAACTTCTTCATCTGTGACTGACCCTGCTGAAGTGTAAGTCCCACTGGGTGATCTTCTCTGTTGTACTAGTTTGTTGCAATGGGCTCAGATGCTGAATTCACCAAAATACCCTTGTTGACCACTGGGGCTGCAAGAGTTGATTGCTCTTCCAAGACAGTCATGCAGGAGATGGGTGTCTGGACTACTTGTTAGTCCTAGTTGCAGTGGCAATGGGAAGAGATGAACAAGAAGTATCAGCATATCTTGTGGAGACAAGGACATCCTGAACGGGCAGGAGTCCTGTAGGCAGTCCTGTAGGATGTCTGTCAGAGCATGTGGAAGAAAAAAAAAACAAAACAGCTTTACCAGCAGTGTAGTAATGCTGTGATGGGAACTCAGCTGCCTCCAGCCTAGCCTCAGAAGAGAAGGAAAAAAATGTGCTTCTTGAAGCCTGAGAAAGATTAAGAGCAAGAGCAAGAGATTGCTACTAGCCAAGACATGGAAGCAAGCATTCCTTTTCTGTAGTAACCGAGTGACCCTAAAGCACCATTACCTCCTTGACTGATACACTGTCCTTGCTACAAACATCTGCTGACTGTGGTGTGCCCTGAGGGGAATTGCTCCGTCGATAATTCACATGCACTTGGACTGCCTGCAAAAACTGTGAGAGAAGGAGGTAGTGCCAGCAGGATCCTGTGGCTGGCAGGCACACCAGTGGTGAAAAAAGGAGGTGTCTGTCCAGGGTCTTGAAAGTGACTTCATCCTATGGAGCTGCATTAGAAAGACAGCTCTAGGTGCTGCCAGTGCCTATTACAAGATCATAAAAGGAATAGTTCCTGTCCCTTTGCATGTGATTTTTGTTCCCTTTATCCTCCTCTGTGCTTGCCAGCTGTTTCTGGTTTGTAATAATACCTCAAGTGATAAGTGTAAGGGTCGTGCACTGAACTGTCTACAATCACATTTTATGCGATTAGTCAGGGTTTTTTTAAAGCAGCCTAATTATTACAGTCAAACCGGATTAAGCTATTCCTCTAATAGATTTCCAGTTCCTGTAAAATAGGCCAGAGAAAATGACTTACGGGAGGGGATGGGGGAAGGGAAAGCCTTTTGCTTTCTGTCTCTTTGGCCTTTGCTTTTTTTTTAAATGCCAGCAGTGGCAGGGGCATTACAGGGAGCACCAAGAGCACTGGATAAATGGTCAGCAGTCAGGGGTCTCTGACACTCAGCTCCCCTACTCACCTGGGTTAGTGCCCTTCGAGGGGCAATAAAGGTAAAATCCTTTTGGTTGAGACTGTTACTTCACACAGGAGGGTGGATGACAAGTCGTTTGATGTGTTCTGAGTTGCTCCATCGTGAAAAACAATCTGCACCAGGTCGAAGTACAGGAAGGTGATAAATGCAGTGGCATTGTGCCTGAGCCTCTCCTCACTGTGAAAGGCTGGGCAGGATTAGTGCTGAAGAGGCTTTTGTCCTGCAGACTGAGTGGTAAAAGCAGAACAAGAGGAAATGGAAAAGCCTCTTAACGGCGGGTAACACAGTTCATCCTGGCATGGCCAGTGCCCTGACCCTCTCTGACACGAGTGGATTGCCTGAGCCTGAGCCTGCTGCCGTGGTGGGACCCATCTGCCGGGACCTGCATCCCTTCCCTTCTCTGGGGGCTTCTGCAAACGTTTAGAGGGGCAGCACAGCTGCCGCCAGCGCCCATTAGCGCGGGGGCAGAGGGTCGGCAGCAAGATGCCCGTGGCTTGCCTTGCTGGTGATCGTACAAAGCTGAGCACTGCTGGTGTGAGCAATAATGAAACCGCTGCAAACGGAGGCGACCGTTAATAAAATATTTACAGCACTCGGGCAGCAGCGTTTCAGATGAATCGTGTGCTGAGGCTTCCCCCTGGCAGTCGGTGATTGATGGTGACATTATTACTTACTGCTCCCCTGCCCTCTTCCATCCACGCAGCTTATTGAAGGCCATTGCTTACCAGCTGCAAATGGCCAAGGGAGTCAAGCCCTTCATGGTCCCAGGAGTTCAAAAGAGCCAAACTCAGGTCCGTGGGGCTGCAAAGTCACAGCAAGCCCAGCTCTCCTTTAGAGTCCATAGGGAGGTTGCTTTAAGCAGCAGCAGCAGCAGCAGCAGCAGCAGCACAGTGCGAATGGGAGGGAGGTTCTGCCTGCTGAGGCAAGAGGAGGTGCCCAGCAGCAATCCGACTTGTGCCAGCAGCTTGCCAACCACTGCTTGAATGCTATGGTGGCACCAAGTTGCAGGGGCTGGTGCTTAGTATTCCACCAGTACCATCTCCGTGCTGGATAAACGCTCAGTTACCCACAGCCTTTGAACAACCCAAACCACTCAAGCTCCCAAGCTCTCACGTTCGCTAAATATCTCCTCCACAAGCTGCTTTGCAGGCCTGTGGGTGAGCTCTGCTGTTTGGACAAGAGCCAGTGCAGGTAATTAGCTCTCCCTGTCACTCGAATGGAAACAGCACTGCAGCACTGCACAGGTTTCTTCTAAACAGTTGCTTGTTCTCAAGCCCTCCAGTTGTGGCTACATTTCAGTGGTGGGCAAATTGATTTCTGTGTACATTTTGTATGCCAGGTTATTACAATTACTCCTCAGGATCCTTTGGGATGAAAGGCTATTATAGAGATGAAAGCTCATTAACAATAAATATAAAGGGTCAAAACTCCCCATAAAAATGTATTAGAAACAGATTCTAGTTTGGAAATGTAAATATAGCATTTGGCAGAAGTCCGGACTGGCTAGTCTGGTGTGCAAGACAGCTTAATCCACTGGGAAGATGTGGCTATTTTTACAGCAGCCAGTAGAATTACTGTGTGAATTATGGAGTTTGGGCTCTCTGGAAAAGAAACTCCCCCTTGCCATGAGGAAAATAAAAGGAATTATTGTGAGGGGGTGGAATAAGATAATTTTTGTGGTTAGAGATAGAATTTTTGTAGCAGAGTTGGAGCATCTTTGGTAATTTACAAGTATAAATATTAAAGTAAAAAAACAACAACAACAAAAAGGCGAAAGAAATTTTGAAATGGTAGTGACAGGAATGAAGGCACCTAAACAGTTAAAAACCACATCATTTTTAAAAGATGTATTTTCATAAATTCATAAATGAAGGGGAAGCTGAACCTTTCTTTCCCCAAAATGTTTGACCCACCAACATTTCCAGCATTCTTCTGTAGAAGCACCTTGAGCAAACTCCAGCTACTTCACATCTGCAGAGGTATGAATGAGCCCACACCATATCAATCTGTGGGTCACCATTCCCCCAGCACAGTTTATTGGAGGTGCCATTTTATTTTGCAGCCTCAGCTGTTACTGTAGGGGAGTACTGGAGGACTCATAAAACAGGATCCCTGAAGTCTCTGCAAGGAGGGTGTAGGGAAACACACATGGCAGTGATTTGAAGACATGGACTGCTCCATGCATTTAAGCAGGATCAGCATTTTGATTGCAACCAACAAATGCAAGTGCTAAGAGCAGGCTAGAGGCTACAAAAGCTAATTTGAGTAGAGTTTTGGTTTAATGCTGCAAGTAACAGGTATTTCAGAGGAACCACTTTTCTCAATCTGATGCTTAGGCTGAAGGTATAGAAGAGAAAAATAGAGGCAGAGAAGGGGGCTTATGATTTTTGCTGAGGAAGAAGCAGTGTCAGCAGAAGCACGCTCCTGCGGGGCTCCGGAGTTGCTGTTCACTGTGAGCTGACTCAGGCTCCAGTTCATGGAAGTGTTGCAGTCACTTAACCTTTAAAGGTATAGCATTCTCTCTCTGTTCCACATTTTCCCTTGGGAAGGCATTTTTCTGATGGTTTTGATCAATTGACATAATCACTGAGACATTAAGATGAGTAATTAAGACGTTAAAGTCCTTGGCTCATACAAATTGCGTTAATCTGTGTGCACTCCACATCAGTGCTGTCACCTCACCTTGCACCATGCCCCATCATCTTTTTACTTCTCTGTCTTGAACTTGCTTTGAGAAAGGACAGTGTAGCTTTTTTAAAAACAAACAAACAAACAAACAACAAGAAATGCCACTTTAACCTCCTCAAACTAAATAAACAAGGAAGGGAAGGAAAAAAATCTCTTCTGTTCTGTTTTCAGCATCAGGGGGTTGTTGCTTTCCCCATTGTGTTCAGTCCGTGTGACACAGTGGTGACTGCCTAGAAAAAATGGATGCTTGGCCCTCTCTTCAGCTCTTTTATTTCCAGTGTGTTTTGGCATGTATGTGATGGAGACTTTTGCACAGACACCTATTAATAACCTGTCTGATGGAGGGAGCACAAGAAATAAAACATTCATGAAATAAAACATACAGAAGCAGGTGTTGGTGACTGCTCCTGTGAAAAGTTACTACAAGACCCATTAGAAGTGCAGCAGGACAGTGAGGGCTTGGGTGCACTATCAGAATATCCCCATGCTTTCCAGTTTATCCAGAGAGCCTCAGGAAGGGCTTTCAGTCTCTTTCTCCAGCAAATGGCAATCACTAAGGTGGTGAAATACTCTAAGGAAGAAATAAACCCTGCAGAACAATAAGCTGCTGATGTGGGTGTGTTGTACTCAAGCTCCTGGTGTGTCTCTGGGCAAGCAGTGAATGGAAATACCAGTTCAGAAAGCAAAGGGTATCCAGGACTGTTTTCCCTGGTCATCACCCTGCCAGCATGGCTAATACTGCTCCCAATTAAAATGCACAACTATCTGTAACAATTTGCTTTCATTTATTAAATTTATTAAATAAATGGCACTGTGTGAGGCAGAGACACAGAATGATTGGTTGGGAGATGCAGTGAATTCCTGTAAGCAAGCTACAGCCTGACAGTGCATTTTAAGCATTGAAAACACTAGTAGTGCAGTCTGCAGTCCATCCTCAATTTGGTGACATATGTGCAATTTAAGTAAGGTAAAAAAAGAACTGGGTTTAAAAACCAAAAGCTGAAAAATGTAAGAAACATTTCTTTTTCATCGCCCTGCCAGGTCAAAGAGAAATCTCGGAGGTCTTTTCCAACTAAGGCAATTTTATGATTCTATAAAGAGAGAGGGAGATGTTAAATGGAGAAATGAAGAATTTTTTTGTTCCTTGCCTTTCTCTTCCCTTTTTCTTTTTTCTTTTTTTTTTTTTTCCCTTTCAAGGAAATCAATGAGGTGATGCACATCCTCCTTGCTGTACTGGCTGTGATGGCAACAGTCCCACACTGCAGCACTACACATGTCTGCCTCAGTTTCCCCATGTGAGGGAAACTGATGAACCATATTGGGCTGAAGGAGAGGGATTAGTTCATGTTAGTAAGCACTGTGTCACATCAGTGAATGCCTGTGTAGAGTACCAGGGGATTAAGGAATCTCAGGTTTATAAGGAAGCACTGTGTAACTGCTTAACAAGCAGCAAAGCCCTCCAAAAACTAAAGCCAAACACCTTTTTTTCTGAGTCTTTGCACAAACACAGAGTAGGTAGCTAATATGTTCCCCTAAAACTGCCTTCTTTTGAATAGTAAATGTGTTCACTGTGAATTTGCACTTCCACACAGGTTTCCCTACACTCAAATTGTTTTATCTCTGTGTCACAGGCAGATATAAGCCCAAGGGGACAACACCCCACATGGAAGCCTGGAGCACATGGCTGGGGCATGTCCTTGGGGATTACACTGAGGAAGGGCAGGGTGCAGGGGAGACAAAGTCCATGCACTGAGGGGCTACATGTGGTACCCTCAAAGAGCAGCAGCAGCAGGAGTCATGCCCCGTCTGTCACACCTCACCTGAGCAGAGAACAGGCCTTCACATAACATCAGACACTTTGAGGGGAACAGCAGCCCTTCATCTCCTGACTGGAAGTCAGGAGGCACTCAGTAACTCCTCTGCACTTCCAGTACCCATTGCGCTCCCATTTTTTCCTCAGGTTACTACATTCTTTCAGTTCAAGACTAAGTGAAAAAGTCTGTCTGAGAGATGGGTTCCTATCAGGCATGGCACAGTGCTCACAGCGCATGTAAAGCTTTGCTGCTGGTTTCTGTGGTGCTGAGTGCTACATTGCTCTGGAAGGAGAAGGATCAGAGAATCTCCAGTCAGAAAGAAATCTAACGATCATTAAGTCATCAGACAAGGAAGTGTCTCCTATACAACTTCTTGCCTTTACCTGGGAGCTGTTTGGGCTCTGCTTTCCATGTCTTCTAGGCTCAACTATGACATCTGAGAACTTAGACTGGAAGACCCAGTTGCACAGCAGGAACACAGAAACATGAAGCTCCTTGCAGCACAGCCCATGCAAGCCCTTCTCCAGTTTTATCCAGCAAGGAGATTGGCACAGCCTTGAGTCACTGTGGGGCCAGGAGCACACGTGCCCAGTGACACAGCCCAACCAGTCATCAGCAGAAGACATATCCTGGGGCTCAGGGCACTGTATGCTTATAGTCTCCCATTTAGATCTATCATGTTTGCACTCAGTGGCAGGCTGGACTTAGCCCTCTCCACCTCATATGGATTCTGCTTTAGAAAAGAGTTCTCCCTCTGCATTCACCTGGCTTGAGTTCTTAAAACCCAAGATGTGTGTCAGAGATAGGAAGAAAAAAAATGTCAGTTTGTGTCATCTATGAGCAAGGGAGCAGATGCCTGATCACCTCCAGGTGTGCTGGCAACACAACAGTCTTTGGCTGTATTGCTCTTTCAGTCAGATTTGCTGGCTCCTGTGAGAACACAGACGTATAAATGGCAGTGTGGCTTTCTTTGGTATTGGCTTCTAAAAAATTATTTATTATTTGTTTTTGTAGTATGAATGGCAGCTGTCCTCTTCTGCTTATTGAGAGCTGCTGAGGCAGAGAGGTGTTCCTGCAGCATGGACAACGCAATTCAGGGAAGAGACAGGAGTTTAAGCTTTGGAGGGCATTTTAAATCAAATAGCATAAATAGGCTCTTGAAGAGAACTGAGGCCACAGCGAGGCTGCTTTTATCTGGGGTGTATCTGCTGTGAGTAATTCCACAAGTCACAGGAGCAAGAATCTCTCCGTAATCACTTGTGCAGGGACTAAACAAGACAACCTAATTACTTTCAGAGAGAGCATTTTACAGCGTGTAATTGGGTAGAAAGATGAGAGAAAGTTAGTTGGCGTGGTTAGGCTGCTGGTCTGGGAGCTCTGATTACCGCTGCCTGTGATGCGTTTTGTGTCGGGGAGCTGCCTGCTGTGGGAAGTCAAAACCATCGCCGTCGTTTTAGAAAAGCAGCCTGGTGCCACACTCTATCCTGACTGATGGAGAAACAGCACCTGGAGGTTAAAGGGAAAGGTAGAGGCTCGCCATGCCACGCGGGATTGTTCCTCCTTTGTCTCAGGATCTGTAAGAGCCCTTCACAGCGATGGGTGGGAGCAGGAGCAGGTCAGCAGAGCCTCCAGCTCAGCCCTCTCCAGCTGCGGCGCTGGGCTCAGCAGGCTGTGAGCAGGGGATATAAAATTTCAATTTGAATTCTATTTATCCGGCCTGTTTGGAGACCATTCGATTCAGCTTCCACTGGAAAGCAAAGCATTGTAATTGAGATGAAATGCTCCTTCTGGTTTCTTTCTTTCTTTCTTTCTTTCTTTTTTTTTCCAATTTATTTTCTTTCTTAGCTCCAGCACAGCTTTCGTGTGCTTCAGCAGAAACCACTTCTGTGCTGCACCTTGTTTCTAAATTCTATTTTCTTTCTTTGTATCAGGACTTTATAATGGTATAAGGCACACAAGACAAACAGCATCTTTCAGTCCTGAAGAGAAGGCCTCCTTGTCCCTAACTCCTTCAGACACATGGACATGAGAAATAACAAACTCAGAATCTATGGCTGACACAAACCCTGCAGGGTTAACTCACCTGGAAAGAGACTGAGTGCCCAGACCAGGAGTTTTCCTAAAGCCAGGCACAGGAATGCCACCATTTCCCTGATGAATATCAGGGATACCCTGCTGAAGGATCTCAACTGAGGCTGGATTTTCTTGTTTTCAGGATGTAAATGTTCATGTTTGTGAAATGTGAAAAAGGTTACCAAGGCTGCAGTCTGAGAGCTACATAGGTTGGCAGTTATAACCACATCTTCTGCCTAGGCAGGGTGCCTGCTGCATTGCTTTAGTTCAGAGCTGTAGAGGACTGGAGCTGCAAGACTCTAGTTACAGCAAGAAGCCAAAGGAGCAGGAACTCTCACTTAATTTTCAGTCCATGACCATGTGCCCTTGGACTGAGAATACTACCAGCAGCCAGAAGAACCAGGTTTGGCTCCATAACTGAAAAATTCCATTTACAAAACCTCCACCTGGGTATAATCTCACATTGACTGTAAAGTCTGGCTGGAAGGAGAGGGAGAGAAGTTCAGGGAAGCCTTCATTGTTGCTTTTAGACAATGAGTGTGAGGTGTGTTAACAGCAGACATAGAGGCATTATCAGAATAACTATCAATGTAATGAGCCTGTTCTATAAAAAGGACCAGACAGGATATAAACCAGAAAGACTGCTGGCAAATGGCTCTGTGGAGAAGTAAGAGAATGCTACTGTCTCACCCCCCTGAATACAGAGCATGCCAAGGCTATCAAATGTATCCCAAACTGATCCTACCTCCAAGTTGTTATGATGGCAAGTGGGTGGGTGGTGACTGCTGAGACATGTAAAAAGGAGAGGAGTGTTGGTGCCCAAGGATTTGCACTGCTGGTCCTTACAGCCTCCATCAGCTCTCTCGGTGCTACTTGGGTAGGGAAGATCCAGCCCTTCACCAGGAAAATGGTGAATTTTCTCCAAGAAACTCTACTATATTTCCATGCAATTATCCCACAGATATCCTTAGTTCTCAAGTGGATGTCCAGTTTTTCATAAAACCTGAACACCCATGATTAGTCTTGATGCCACAGGAAAGCTGAACACTTTGGGAAGAGCATTCCTGTAGCTCCAACCAAGTGGGAAGGGCAAAGTCACAGCTTGCCAAGGAGCTCCCCTTCACCTATCACCATGCCAGGTCACCACGGTGGGGAATGTTGCCTCAGGGTAGGTTCTTGTTTGTGTTGAGATCAGCAGAAAAATATTCCATTGACTGAAATTCCCTGGATTTCTTAGGTAAATTTCAGGTATAGAATGACTATTTTAAGGTAATTTCAGATGTTTCAAATGTTTTCCTCTGAATCCTGTGTGATACCAAGAAACCTTTCTTTAGGGTTGAGTAGTAAATAGCACCAAGGATGTATTTTAGCCTTCTAAAACATTTTCCAAACTGTTTTTGGAAACACATTTACTACACACAATATATATATAATGAAGTAGAGTGACTGAGGGAAATTTTCAGCTTGCTGTAGTGGGCAGAATGATTTAGTCTCAGCTTCACCACTAGCAAACACTACACTCATCCCAAATAATAATGAGACAGCTCTTTGCCTCATCCTTGTACTGTCCTTCAAAATTGTCTTGCTAAACTCAGTTGTGTTTCCCTATAGACATTAGTGATGCCAAGAACATATTGAGGAAGGATCTGGCCCTTTGTTTTTTAATAATTCACACCATTGATTTTTTTTTTTTACACTCTGTATTCCTGCAATCACCTGCAGGTTTTGTAAATTAGAATGTAAACCCAAACTTTTGCTTCTCTGGGCTGCACTGAGATCTGTTTTTCTACTACAGTCCTATAATTTCTCTCCTCAAAAGTCTGTTTATGCCAGCTATAACTCTCTTTAATAGTCCTGACCATTTCCAGCAATTTTCTTATGTAGGAACTCAGCAAACAAAGGAAATAATTGAATTTAGGGAGGTGTAGAATAAGAGCAACTCTTTCTCCTGTTCATTAAAGTATTTTCTTCTCTGCTCTTGGTACCTACGTTTTGTCACAATATTACCAGAGTGTACCAGAGTAAACACTTTTATCCCACATTAATTACATTAGTGTTCAAGATTAGCTCTCTGGTGTTCCAGAGAGAATGTGTATTTATAGGATGGCTGATGAGGCCTGAAGCATGACACATCTCCTCTAACCTTGGTTTGATTGCTACAGCCACGGAAATCTCAAGCTGTGGTTCATCAGTTTTGGTCCTTGGAGGAGAATTCCCTGGTTGTGGAGCCTTCTCTTCCCAGACCTTGCTGCTGTGGCAAAGAAGGGTGTGCAGACTCAGCTTTTGTGTGTGGTGCCGTAACCCTGGGGTGGAAAAGAAACCCTCCCACCACTTCTGCTTGAAAAACAGCTCAGGTTTTGAGTCTGAAAGTTCATAAGGATGGTGCTGAAGAGCATTTGTGCAGGGAGGAGGTGGTGGTGGACAGTACAAAGTTGGAGGAGGAGCTGGAAATGGAGGATGTCTTTAACACTCTCCTTTTCATCTAATTTCCCTTTTTCAAAGTACTGGAAAGTTTAGCACCTCCATTCACCCCTGGCAGGGTGTTAGGAATCAGAGAAAGAGGTTTTTTCCTGTTGTTGTCTTTGTTCTGGCTCATTCCACCACATGGAGACTGTATCAGCCTTAATGTCCTCCAGCTATTAATCAGAATAGTATACAGGATACTAAATAAAAGGCATTTGTGCTTCTTTTAACTAGAGGAGGCTCCAAACACCCTTGGACTGCTATCTCTCCTAATTAGACTCAGCAGCAGCTCCAGGACAGTACCAGCCCTGCTGCAGCCTGGCAGTGGAAAGGAGTGGATAGGGCACAACCCAGACTCTCACCAGGGTATGAGAGAACTAGAGGAGCAGTTGTGTGGTATGACCCCCTCAGTCACCTTGACAGATTGCCAAAGACAGCAAGAGGCTTCCTGCCCTGCTTCACCTACCCCTTTGAAGACTGAATGCGACCTTGCCTGCGGAGGTTCTAATGCAGCCCATCCATATGTGGTGGAATCACCCCCAAAAAGAGAATGAGAGGAGCTGGGTGTGTTGTATATTGGGCTAAAACACTTGATCTGAGAGGATGGAAAGGGGGTTGGGCCATAACTTGCCTTTAATCCTTCAAACTGTGAGTCAAATCCAAAAGTTTTTCATAGCGGGGCAAGTGCCTCCATCTTGTGTGGTTGTGGAAACATCAGGAAGGCAGAAAAGGCAAAAAATAATAATGATCAGTACTTGTATCACAGATCCAGGATATGCACATGGAATGGGTGGAGGGTGAGAGGACCCTTGCCTCTGTGAGAGAAAAGAATGAGAGCAGCTAGCAAAGCTAAACAGCCTGGACATGGCTACGAACAGCATCAATGTATAGGAGAGAGTGGAGAGAAAAAAATTCCCACTCCTACCCCTGAATCACAGTCCCAGGACTCCGACTGCAGACACAGAGTACCCAAAGCTGAACAGAGAGTCCATGGGACAACTCCATCTTCAGGAAGAACCAAGCTGAAGCTGATGTTGTGGTCATGGCTTTGGCTTTCAGTGACTCTTCACAAGGTGACTTACCCTTTGGAGTAAATAAGGCAGGAGTACAACACAGCTGTTTATTAACACAGCTTGCAGCTGAAGCCTGCCATTTTTATACAGCCACATATATAATTTAAGAGTCCTTTTCAAAAAGGAGTGCACAGTGGGAAGTTTTGACCCTCAAAGCACTTGGTTGATATTTGTTATTCAAACAAAAGGTAGGCAGTCACTGGACTTCTGTTTACAAATCAGACACACTTGCACCTTGCACAGGCTACTAAAGGTGGCTTTGAGGACAAGGCTGTAGTAAACTGTACTAGCCAGCAAAATATGGATTGCTGAGTAAGGCATTTCAAGACACTGAAGCAGTGAGTCTAATTGGTGTGATGGTTTGGGAGTTACCCACCCCCCACTCTATGGAAATCACCCAGACTAGACTCAGCCAGCTGGAAGTTAAGGACTGAAGCTCTATTTACAGCTTAGCACAATTTACAAGCAGATATAGACACAATAGACAGGAATATTTGCAGAAATATACAAGTTAAAGGTAATACAGAATCACAACACCCCTCCCAGAAATCAGAGTCCCCAGGAGGGGCTTCCACCTTCTTTCCTCCCCTCTACCTTATCCCAGAGTCTCCCTTACATGCAAGGTGAGTTTGGAGGATGGGCAAGGGAGGTTAGAAGCAGAGTGATTAGTTGGGTTACCCAGCAGAAGCACAGGAGGCACATCAACTCCAACAGAGAAAGAGACTCTCTGTGTTAACTGTGTTTGTGTCCTTGTTTTTATACATCTCAGCAAGCCTATCAATGAAGTAGACATCACCATTGTTTGCTTTTCACAGCCTATAATTTTTTTTTTCATGAAAATATTCTAATTAGCCTCAAACCAG
>VWYK01042753.1:0-14214 GCA_013399775.1 Semnornis frantzii | reverse complement strand
ATGAAGTAGACATCACCATTGTTTGCTTTTCACAGCCTATAATTTTTTTTTTCATGAAAATATTCTAATTAGCCTCAAACCAGCACAACTGGTAGGCCAAGAGTGGAAACTCATTGCTCTCTGGCACTCCCTGAAAGGAGACTGCAGGGAGGTGGGTGTTGGCCTCTTCTCCCTAGCAGCAAGTGACAGAAATAGAGAAAATGGCCTCAAATCGCAGCAGGGGAGGTTTAGATTGGATATTATAAAAAAAAAAATTCGTTATTGAAGAAGGTGGTCAGGCACTGGAATAGGCTGCCCAGGGAGGTGGTGGAGCCACTATCCATGGAGGTGTTAAAAAAATATATATGGATATGGCACTCTGGGACATGGTTTAATGGCTATGGTGGTGTGAGGTTGAGGGCTGGACTCAATGATCTTGCAGGTCTTTTCCTACCAAAACAGTTCTATGGTTCTATGCCTGGGAGTGTAAGATCTTCCAGTGGTATTAGTCCTGCCTCTCTCTGGTTCAAGTTTGTGTCACTACCATGATATAATCATAAGGACACAGTCATCAGCAGCCACTGGCTATTATGGGAGCACAAGTATAATGCAAGGGGATCCAAGGAATCCTATCAAAAGCTTTCTTCCATGTTCGACACACTGCCATCAATAACAGCCCTCAGAAGGGCTTGGTAGATCCAGTTTCTCAGTTGCGTGGTGTGATGCCTCTCATGAGACTGCTTGCCTCTGCCAGACACCAGCAAGACTTCAGATTGCTTTGGCAGGAAGGAGAGAGAACATTGCTCAGATTGGAGGATACAGTGACAACCTCCTGTAAGGAGTGGTCCTTGGGAGGAGAAGCTTTGTGTGCAGGTGAGAACAGCCAGAAAAGAAAGCTGAAACAATACTGCAACAATGTCATTAACGTAGACCCTGCAGTTACTGAGTTTTGTAAGGACATAAGGAGCACCCAGGACACATTCTGCCACGAGGACCATCAGCCTGGGGATCTTTGCTACTTGTAGAAATGGAACTTTACCATTTTAGGAGGCAAGTGAGCCATATTTTTGGCTGAAGAAAAGTAGGCTGTAGCATAGGGTTTAGGAGATGGGAAAGTGAGTGCCTCTGATGATACAGTACTTCTGCCAGGTAGGGATGAAAGCTGTTGTATAAATGGGGAACAGTCCAATTCCTCTGAGCAGTTTGTTGCAATGGCTTTTCACCTGCTGCCTTTGAATAGGGCCACCCATTACACAAGTACCACTCATTCAAAACCTCCCCTGGCATAGAACAGTTCCTCTGGGTTAGGAAGAAGCAAGATGATGTTTTCCTGCCTCACTTCAGCTGTTCGCTGCTGTTCAGCCCTCCAGAGCCAGGAACCAGCACTGTCCTCACAAAGAGAGGGAATGTCAAAGCTAAGCACAGTGCTTGGAATGCAAAATGAAAAAGGTAAACCATTTTCCTGCAACTTTCTGGACAGTTAGCCATGAGAGCATGGATTTATCTAATGGGCCACTTTGATCATTTGCTTCATGCACTGCTTCATCCTGCAAAGGGCTGAACACACCCTGTGATGAAGGAAGGAGCTTATGCTCCCCGTGCAGAGCTGAGGACTCTCAACATCACACAGAAAGAGGTCTCCAGAACTAATTTGATCCTGACAAAGAATTCTTGTAAAGAAATAGCCCTATAGAGCTTTACTTGCAATAAGGTAATTAACAGATCATAGGAGCACTTCGGGCATTAAAGACTCAGTATACCAAATAGACCAAAAGGGCTGTAAATTCTGCCTGGGCTAATTCAGCTGTGATGCATTAAAATAAGAAGTGAGAGAACAAAAATAAATAGGTTCAAGCTTTCTCACACAGCAGCTCTGAGACATTGCACCTGAAATCTTATTAACCTGCTAATGACTTTTAAATTTTTTTCCCACCCCACCCCACCTTTTCTTTTGATTGCTTGGTTTGTACTACATCCAAATGACTTTGGGGTATATGACTTCCAGGAAAGCTTTTCAAGTAGTTTCTAAATGCAATAGAAAATAGTCACAAACAGTACATGAAAGAGGTAAGGAGAAAGCACTCTCTACCTTTTTTTTTTTTAAAAAAAAACATTGTTCACTTAGAAGATAAAATGTATATTCATCTCATTTTGCATCAAGGAATTAGGAGAAGGAAAGAACTCTTCTTGGTCTTTATCCTGTCTGTCCAGGAGAGATGGCCCATGATGCAGGCTCTGCTTTCTGTTACAAGTATGGAGAGACCTTATTGGTCTAATCAGCAGAAATTCAGTTTAGTAAAGGGAAAAGTAGCTGGCTGAGACCTCAGCCTGCAGCAGAGCCACTGCAGAATGGAAAACAGTGGTCTGCCCTAGATGCTGGAGAGGTGTTGAGGAACTCTGAGCAGCTGGAGGGTGATGACCTCAGCAGTATGGGCACTGGCAACAGCGCAGCAGGTGCTACCAGGAGCAATAGGCAGCAAGGGCAGTCAACAACTATCCTTGACAAGGTCTCTCAAAGAAGACTGCATGGGTCCCCTTACCACCCAGTTCCCATTAGGTTTAGAATTAAACTCTCCCTTCACAGAAATAATGCCCCCTTCCCCTCCATCCATCCATCCTGATTGTCCCCCGCCTCCCCTCCCCCACCTCCTGTACTCCAGTTCGGTGGTTCCACACTGTTGTTATTCTCCCTCCCCTCTTCCCAACAGTGGGGCTGCAGAAAATGCAGAATTATCCAGAGTGTTTGCAGAGAGTATGCTGTTTGCAGACCACTGCTGCATACAAGTAGCATTTAGGTCATCAAGATGCCATGAACTGCCAGCAGCTGTTAAGAAGGTATTTTGCAGTGATGTAGGACACAAATGCCAGCTAACAGAAGCTTTCAAATGAATGTTTTAGAGGGGTTAAGGGACTTTTTCAAAAGAGATCTCCAGCAGCTACAGACCAAAGTCATAAAGCAGCAATCCTGCTCAAGATACAGATTTCAATTTACCTTAGTTCTTGTTTAACCTTTTTTAGTGAGTAATGGTTCTGCTTATTCTCCAGCACAAGCCCTTTCTCAGTGCCTCCAGGAAAACCAGAGTCACAGAAAGTTACAGAAAACCTTAGGAGGAAATGCACAAAGCAGTCTTCTTATTAAGTTACAGCAGTACCAAAAAGATACAGCTTTTGTGTTGCTAGGTAATTCAATGCATGCACCATGAGATAAAAGAGAGCAGGGACAGAAAAAAGGCATTTTGGCTATTCCCCATCAATAAGGCTTGGAACTTGCACCTAGAGACATGCAGCAACTTCAAAGGGCAGGGCAGGAGAGAAAGAAGTTGTGCAGAAAGAAGGAAGAATTGAAGTCAGATCTCCCAGGTCTCTGCTCAGATGTTTCAGCCTGTAACTCCGAATACGCACTTGAGATGGGTGAGGAACTCACAGAAGTAAGTTCCTGTCTCATGGGATCTCACCCATGTTTCCAAGGAAATTGAGGGGAAACACTCTCAGAGCAGCAGCTTTCTTCAGCTAAAGCAAGAAGTCGTTAATCAGGACTGCCCTGCAAGCACCCATTGGACTCTGGTGGCCAAATTTAGCAAAGCCTCCCTAGACTGCTGTCACTGGTATTTCCACTTGAGTGAGGAAAAAGAATTCATATCTCTTCTCATTCACTCAGGCTGATGTATTGCTATTTTTGTCACAAAAATATTTTCCACCTCTTCCTCATACGCTTCCTCCTCACAGCCCCGGAGCTGCTACTGCCGCCTGAATGCCTGTCAGATGTTCACTCTTAAGTCTGGAGGCGTGAGGAATAGCTGCAAGGGCAAATGGATCATGGAGAAATTTGTTTTGCTTTCCTGACATCTCTATTTTCTCATAAGAAGCTCAGGCAACTCAGTACATTGGCTGAGGACATCTGTTTGCATGAAATACTACAGCACACACCTGTCTCCTGGCATGCGTAGGCGCGCAGGTGTCATGTGGCGTTAGATTTGCTCAGCCTTCAGAGATGCAGTTTGTCATCCCCCTGGGGAAAAGCTATAACTTTCTTCATGTCAGAACATACTGGAGGCTTGCTATAATATTTTATCTTTTTTCCCCCTCTTTTTCTTTTTTCCCTCTGATGCAGATCAAAAATGTTTTTACTGTTGTCAGTGGAGCAGCTTTGGTAACAGCAGCATTTGATACTACTTAGCTTCCTAAAATGGGGCACAGAAGGAAGGGGCAGTTGGCAGGAGAACAGCCACAACACCTTAAAAATAAAAACTAAAGTAGAAATGTTGGCTTTTCCCTCACTACTGGCGTTCTGGTGATGCTGTTGTCTATCAGGCTTGCGTGCTACAAAATGCAAGATTCAGTGCAGTTCTAATCTGATAAACAGCCTGTCCCAAATGTCCCAAATTCCTTCTGCAGAATGAAAATGATTAAGACTTTTGGGATCATTTGTAAAACAACATCTTTCTTTAGCTTTTTTAAAACCTCCTATCATTATATTGTCTGGATGCCAACATAAATAATCCTTTCTCCAGAGCATCTTCATAAGACTTCAAGCATTTATGGAAATAAAGAAAATAAACCTAGTTATTGTCTGAATAATCACTTGTTTATTGATGGAGACAAGTATGCTCATTTTTCTTGCTCTTGGGTGATTGGATTATGATAAACTGTGACATTTAGTGATATGGTTGGTTACATACTGCTTAAAGAAGTGGCTACCCAATAATTCTTTTGCGTGCTGGTGGAAAGCATTAACCACCTGTGAAGGATATTGCGACGGTTATGAAGCAAACGGCATCCAGGCTGTGGCACATAAGAAGGTCACATATGCTCCTTGGCCCGTGGATATAATTTTTGTTGTCTCCTTTTGCTGTCCTGTGTTGCAGCAAAATCTGAAGCCCAAGTCATAATGATAACAAAGACTGTGCTTTGGCTGAGTGGAGAGTGAGTGCAGAGACAGCCAGGACCACACTGGGAGTGTAAGAGAAAGCCAGTTTCATACAGTACACTAACTGGTACATTAGGCTCCACACAGGCTGACAACTAAACACAACCCAAAACACAGCTTGGAGAGAACTCTCTAATGGATCCTGAAGGAAAATTTTCCAAGTGGTTTCTTTCTTTAAGCAGATCTGAAGTTTCTACTTTTTAACCCAAAATGAGGATGAATTTTCAGTCATGCAGCAGAGATGCTGAGCATAAATTGCACAATAATCAAAACCGAAGTGATGTCCCTGTGAGGAATGAGTGTGTCTGAGCCACACTCATGATGGATTACCTTCATTCAAACAAATAGCAGCAAAGCAGATGGAATCCAATCTCATTCCTTTGAGGATAGCCTAAAATCCTAGACTATGAGAGAGCACCAAAGATCTCCACTATCTGCTGTCATGTCAAAGATTTACTGTGCATCTTTGCCCATATATCTAACATCACACGCCCACTCATCCTGTTACTGACAGGTTGTCACTGCTGGCAGATGCTCACAAAATGCTATATCCTAGCATCTGTGGAAGGATGATTCCAAAACCTGAGAAATGTAAGGGAGGTAACACTGGACATGATCCTCTAGTTTTGCAAGGTCCTCCTAGCTTCTCAGTTGCTTGTGTTCATTGAGAAAATTCATCAGGAGTCTTCTGTCATGAAGCATGAATTTTAGAATGAAAGTGTCTTGGCAGAAGTAGTAAGGCATATGGGCCAGCCAAGGAGTTAAACTATCCAAACAAGGTGATTTGGATTAGTTTCAATGAGGAAAGAAACCAGCAAACCCCTGAGGGTGCAAGGTGTGGGACAGATTCAAAAGATGGTATGTAATTAAATTCTTGGCCATCTCAGTGCAAGGTTTAGAGGAACACTTTCTTTTGTCCTTCTCTGCTCCTTCCCCCAGGCAAGGAGCCGGCATAAGATTTTGTCTGCCTTGACTGGTGCTCTGAGACAGAAGAGTCTCTGACAGAAGAGCTGTTCTGGACAGAGCCAGGGATCTGGGGGGACAACTCCTTATTCTATGTATTTGCTGTTTTCCCAGTTGTGTTTTGATGCTTAGGTCGTGCATAGCACCAGAAGATTAAGGTTCATGCAGATATGGAGGTCCCTATCTCTGCACCATGGTGTCGACTCTTTGCTATGCCCCTGCTCCTCCTCTTCCTCCCTTCTGCAGCAGCTCACTGCCTGCGGCACTGCAGCCTGCCAAGCTGCAGGGCTCCTTGACTAATAACTGAACAGACTCGGCTCCCTTGCTGTTTCACCACCTGTATTCCCCAACCCTCACCCTAGCAACTGGAGGATCATACATAACCTTCTGTCTACAGGGAGCTGCCTCTGCTCATGCCTATGCCTCTGCTTGCTTGAGGCTAGCTTAGTTTCTAAGCTCCCCAAATAAGCTCTGCTTTTGCTGCCTGGAGCCTGCACATCCCCTTGCCATGTTCAGCTTGTCCTCAGCAGGTCACACACCCTGATCTGCTTATACCTGCAATATGCAGAAACTGCCTTCTCCTTCAGGGCGAGAGAGGGAGATGTGCTAATCACTGGGCTGAGCAAACCCCTTGCAACTGAAGCTGCTGCCTTCTCAGTTTTAACACTGGCCCAAGATGACAAGCCCCAGTGTGAAGCCAGCTTGGGAAGCCCAAATGTACTGAGGAGAACCAGCAAAGCAGAGAACTGCAACAAGATTTGAAAATTTACTTTCCCCAACATCAGCAGGCATCACAAACACCCAGGAATAAACATTAATAGAAGGTACAGCTGTGGATGAAGTCCTAAAGCTCATCAGTTCAGTGCAGTGAAGGACTGCTAAGCAGCAAGGTGTGTGATAGAGCAGAATACATTTAAGACCACAGCGGCACTTTGTTGTCCTAGGATAAATGCCTCCTTCCACTCCTGCTCCCCACCCCTGCAATTGGTAGGCTCAAGGGCAGCTCTTGTCTCCACACTCTCGAGTGCATCACCAGAAGTGCATCTTGCTGAGGTAAGACACTGCTGCTAAGGCAGTTTGAGGTATTGCTAAGAGCAAGGAGCTGCTGTCCCTCGCAGGTAACAGGTGGCTGTTTCTCTGCTCCCCCCATGCTACAGCCCTGAATATTCCATCCATGCAATTTCCACTGACCCACAGCACGTGCTACCCTGGAAAAGCATTTGAACATAAGGCATAAGGACTCTGCTTCTATATTTATTGTTCATGCACTTTCAGTTTGCATATATGACGTACACTGCTGCTCTCAGCATGGCATAAGCTGTAGCACAAAATAGAGCAGCATATTGCAGCACACTTTCCTCTCAGACTGAATTTTTAACATCCATCTTGAGCTAACTGAGCAACAGCAGCACAGGCAGGAGCAGTAGGGAGTCTGCTCTTGCTAAGCATCAGGACAGCACCAAAACATTGGTATCTCACCTGCTACAGCTGCAAGTACCTGGAGTGACTCAACACCTCACAGCCTCACAGTGCTGCAGGTCTGGCTGCTGGGATTTCAGCTCTCATTCGATCCACATTTGTCTTGTAGAAGCAAACCATGAAGGAGAAATGGAAAGAACTCCTCATAGCAATAACAATAATAATTATTATTCCAGTTGTGCACCAGGAAAGCATGCAGTGGGCTGTAGAATACAAACATGTATGTATGAATATGAACTGAAGTTTCAGAGAGCAGTGTATTGTCTTTGATTTTCATTTCCAGACTTGGTGGTTTGGAGGTGTTTTTTTTTTTGGGCTGCGCTAATTGCTCTTTCCTTCATCTGAATTTTCCTTTTCCCTCCTCCCAATTTAATTCCTTTTATTCCTCTTTGCTCCCCTGTATTTCTCCTGTGCCTTACTCTTTTTTTTTTTTGCTTTCTCTTTAATACTTTTTTTACTCCTCTATGCTATTTTCTTTCCTCCAACCTTCTTTTCCCCCTCAGTCAGAAAATCCAGCAAACCAGTTGTGATTAAGCTTGTGATTAAGTGCTTCCCTCGAGAGTAACAGCTTCAAATACTCATTTCCTGAAGGAGACTCACAGTATGAAGGAACCACAAGCTGGATCTTCTTTGGCCATCGTCTTGGAAATGCTGCTTTGCTCTCTCACTTTCTCAACCACTTTAGTTTTGAGGCGGCTGGGATATAAATAATCAATATCCCTATAGATGAGGCTGATTAGTGGAGCCATAACAGCCTCCTGCTGGGTCCAGCAGCCTAGTAAGGCACAGCATGGGTAACTCAGAGTTTATAGCCCTGCAAGAAGTAGGCAGCAACTTGACTGAATACCACCACCAACACTTTCCAGGGATTTTTATTTGGCTGCCAGAGTATGGGAAACAACTTATAAAGAGTACTGTACTGGGTTTCCAGGGCACTGGCCCAAGAACTATACACTAAGCTGCTGGAAACAATGATTTATTCCACTGGGTTTGTTAATTATAAGATGAATGGGCAATCAGAAACATATTAGCAAGAAAAAAAGGAAACCAATATGCAAAGACCTGAAATATGCAAAATTCCTGAAATTTATTCTTAATATCCTTAAGGTATTCAGAAGGATGCACCTTTCACTCTTTGAATGCCTGCAGATTTTTTTTTCCAGATAAGCACACGGCTAACAGCAAACTCAGGAGGTGTTTCACCAACATCCTTGGGGTTTCTCTCACTCACGGGTACCAAAGACTACAGAGTTTCATTGACCTGGAACCTGCTGTAATATGGACAATTCCATGGCAACTAAGCCCCAGATATTATCAGATTGTAGGATTATGCATGTGCACAACTGTGAGGTCTCCCTTCAAAGCCGCCACAGATGTAAGCCACAGAGACTTGCAGTTCCATTGACTCCTACTGCCAACAAATGTACCTTTTTTTTTTTTTTTTCTTTTCTTTTTCCACTGAGGATTTTGCATTGAAAACATCTACTTGCAATTAGAGCTTAACTTTGGTGATGGCCTGCAGTGTGCCCTCTGGCAATACATAAAAATGGTAGTGGAAGAGCAAGAGACATTTGTTTGGGGATGTATTTATGTTAGAGATTTAGGAAGGAGTTAAGATACCAAAGAAAAAATACCAATAATTACCATAGACCAACTAAAAACTCAAACCCCAGTGACACCTGGAAGCCTGGGCAAAAGACTTAGTGCATGTATTGAGCTCCTTAGAGCTTGGCAACAATCACTGGGAATACAGAGAAGCTTAATAATTGAGACCTTGACACCAGTATTTTCCATCTGTTCAAAGCTGTCACACAGATACTATTTCTGATCCTACCCATGGCTGAAGCAGTAGGATGTATGTGAAGCAGATTCTCAGTGAACATTTTCAAATCAGACATACATGTGTAAGAGGGGGTACAGCTCTGCATATACACTGATTTAGGTTTTGACACCTTGGCTAAATGACTGACAAATGCAGTGGGAGAAATGGCAAAGCAAAGCTGACATCCAGGTTTTAGCCATTAACTTTATTGTTAATGTTACTAATTTATTGTTTATTTGCTGTTGTTTCTTTTTTGTTTGTCACTGGTAGTAATGGCACAAGGCAGTCCACAGAATCTTAGAATGGTCTGGGTTGGAAGGGACCTCCAAAGCTCATCTAGTCCTGCAGTAAGCAGGGGTGTCCTCAACTAGATCAGGTTCCCCTGAGCCCTATCAAGCCTCAACCTGAACATCTCCAGGGATGTGGTTTTGACTACCTCCCTGGGCAACCTGTTCCAGTATTCCACTACCCTCACGGTAAAGAGGGTAATTGTGGAGGGACATCCCAAATTTCCTGGTTGAAATATCTTTTGTTACAGTTGGCTCACATTATATTTTCTTTTAATTTAAAATGAAGAAAAAGAAATGCTGAGTCTTCTAACAGGAGAGGAAGGTCTCTTCACCAGCCATATCCATGCATGGTGAGCTCACAGGCCTTCAGCTGGGCTGGGAACTACCCTGTAGTGTTGATTTTTGTGTTTTAAGCATCATGATGTGGGATTGATTATCAGTGAAACAGGTCAGCAGGTTACTGGGTAGACACGCCTGTTTCTAAGGTGTCAATAAAATGTCTGACAAGTTTTGGATGGTTTTGGAAACTGTAGTACACTGTTTCGTTAGCTGTCTGGGGAACAGAAGCCTTCTTGCTGTGCTGGGAGGGATGGCTGCTTACATACTCTTAGATCAGATTGTACAGTTAACCCAGGATCACACAGAGGTGGGAACACCTGGGGTTTGGTGGCTTGGTGTTGATTGCAGTGCAAACAGGAAAGGGAAAGAAAAAAAAAAAAAAAGGAAAAAAAAAAAAAAAAAAAAAGGAAACAAGAAAAAAAAAAAAGAGTTCTGCAGAGATCTCACAGGGGAAAAGAAGAAAAGGTATCTCCTAGCCCTTGATTTTGTATGAAGAAATGGAACATCAAATTCTAGATATCAGCTCCTGTCACATCACAAAGCTCAGAATTAGGTGATGATCCCAGCTCTGTTCTGTCCCCTGTCAGAGGCTGCCTGCTCTATTCTGACAACACAATCAGGCAAATGGTCTCTGGCCAAGGTGAATCCCAGATAAAAGTGGTCAAGCACCAAATGGGAATAGGGTGAGTGGCCAAGCATGGATGGGCAGTGTGGGAACATCCCCAGTGGATCCCTCTTTGGGTTCAAGAGGTGTTCCCATGCCCAGGGTAGATGCTCCCCCCTCTCCAGTAGCCCAGGAGCAGAGAGTGAGCACCTGGCAGGGAGCTTGCTGGCTGCCAGGGAAGAGAAATAGCAACCTCTTAAAACAGCCATAAAGAGGGAAAAGCAATTATAATTTGTGAAAGTGGTAATAGATAACCAGTTACCATTTAATAGCTCTACCAAGATAACTTGAAGGATACCTCCTATCCACATATCTCAGAGTTTATTCCATTTCTTTCATTATTCAGATTAATTTGGAATTCAATACCAATAGCACCTTGGCACCATGGAAGACTTCTAGTATTTTGATTTGTTGCATCATCAACCTGCCTTGGAAATGAGCTTCAATTAAGTAGGCAGAAGACAAACTCCTTGCTGCACACTCTCTTTTTATTTGATAGAAACCAGAAATAAAAGAGAAGGGAGGATCTGGGGCACTTTGTTTGTTCCTGTGGTTTTAAGATCCTTTGAAAATCAGTTATCAAGAAGTGGCCCTTTTTTAGAGATTCAGTGGATATGATGATGTTCAATTAAGCTTATTGAATGAAGATTAAGAGACAATTTAATCACAGTCTGTGAGTACCTACATAGAGAGAAGGTTTGATACAAGAGGCTGCTTTATTCTAACAGGCAAAGGCATTAAATTGCTGAAAGTTGAATTCAGCAAAGATTAAATTAGAAATAAAATTATTAAAATTATTTTTTTTTAACAGCAAGGGCACTTTATCATTGAAATACATGATCAAGACAGTCTGGAACTTGGGGCTTTAAATCAAGGTGAGATGAACTGCTACATTTTTATCCTGTAGCTGCTCAGGTTTAGGGATCATTGAATTGAGTGCTGTGTCTGCTGACTAGAGGTTCTTGGGGGCTACCTCTTTATTGCTGGGCTGAGCCACCTGCAACAAGGTCCCTTGGAAAGACAGGAGCCTGAGTCCAGGCTCAGACCACTGTGATATGCCTCTGGTGATCTTCTGTGAAGAGAGGCTGTATCCAGCCTGCAGTGTGGCTGAGCCTCCTGGCAGCGGCCAGCAGACTGGAAGATTGGATGTGTGTCACTCAGAAATGGAATTATTCCAGATCTGGCAGATCCTTCTAGATCTGCTGCTTAAAAGAATATCATGACTATTGCTCAGGGAGGTGGTGGAGTCGCTGTCTCTGGAGGGGTTCAAGAAGTGTGTGGACATGGCACTGTGGGACATGGGTTAATGACCGTGATGGTGTTAGGTTGACAGTTGGACTGGATGATCTTAGAGTTTTTCCTAACCAAAACAATTCTATAATTCTATGACCTAAAACACTGACTGCAAGGAAATTGAGAAGAAAGTGCAAGGCTCTTTCAGTCAGTGCCTAAAATCCTAAACTGATTCCCATCCTCAGATGTAAAACCATAAGATTTCTTTCCCAAGCACTACAAGACACCTCACATCACAAAACCACTGGGAACCATAAATCTCCTAGAAAAGAACTCATTTTTCTCCTAATTTTCCTGTTAGCTGCAGTCCACTGTCTTCCCATTACCACTTTTGGCTTCTAGGTGTAGTGGCAATGTAAACATCAATATTTTAATGTCAAAGAAGAATACAAAATGAAATTGAATTTCAGTAAGTATAAAGGAAACACAACAATGGCTCTCCTATTGAATCCCCTGCAGATTCCAGATAATGGATTATTCATAGACCTTCAGCTCATAATAAGGTGCCCTTTATTCCTGGAATTTGAAGTATTTCTCTCTTAAACTGCAATTATTTTCTGATTCCATTACCAAGTTCAGTTTTGACACAGTGGTACAATTTCCTTATCTCTCTCTTAAAAGTCACTGCATTAGCCTGTGTAAATGAAACCAACATTTTCCATGTGCATTTCCCCCCTGTATGTGTGATGTTCATTAAAAAAAGAAAACCTAAAAAAATAAAAAAACCTGAGTGATACTTTTTAGCACAGCAAAATGATGTGCAATGGGAAATAGAGCTGCACCTTGCAGGTGTTTCTAGCTGATACATAAACACTGCTTGGCCACACACAGCAATAGCTTTTAACAAACAGCAGAAGCATCTGTAGCTCCAACAGCAGTGGCCTGCTGGATAAGTCAGCAGAGATGAAGGACAGTTGTAATAGGTGCAAACCAGTAACTGATCCCAGTTCAGCCAGGGACACCATCTCTTCAGTACATACCTGATCATTCATTTACCCAAAGTCAAGTGTGTACACAATGTCCTTGCTGATTGTGGCTCATTGGGGATGAAAAACAACAGCTCTGGGGTTTTTGGTCTGTGTTTGTTTGGTTGGTTTGGTTTTTTGTTCAATACAAGGGTCTGTTTTAGTTTCCTGTTCCTTGGGAAACTAAGCTGTGAAAACACTGAGCGAGTCAGAATTCCCTTGCTAGCTGCTGAAACCTAAATTGCTATGTAGAAGGTAGAATTCTTCTTTCACAAACAGAGCTGCCCACATTTACCTAGATATTTTATACCTGTGGCATTTTTCAGATAGGAAGCAAGGGTATGGATTGATTTCCCAGTTAGCACCATACAAAAATTGCCCTAACTTTTTTTAATGGGATTTTAAACCTTCTACTGCATTCAATTCAGCCTATTATTCTTAAAGAATAATTCTATATTAAAAGAGGAGAGACTCAATGTTCTCATAGGCTTTGCCCCTCTCTAGCTTTTATGATCCTTTGCTGCTGATAGATTGGCTTTAGACAAACTGAACTTCGAGGGGTCCATTTCCATTTGTGAAAACCACACTAATTTGGCAGGGTATTAAATGGCCTAACTAATATTGCAAAACTTTGACAAGTTCAGATGGTAGACCTTCCAGAAGAAATGGCTGTACAGCAGATAAACCCATAGCCCACCAGCAGCTAGTCCTTTTTAATTAGTTTCAAGCCCTGATCAGAGGCATTCAAGGAGATGTGGCTGCTTTATTGTCTCCAGCACTGCAACCCTCTGTGATGCTGATGACCTGTGAGTGTTACTTTGAGGGAAAAGCCCGAGCTGAAGCAACTTTAATACTGAATAATCACTTCTTTAATAATAAGGTTTACCAGAAACAGCTCACTTTGCAGGAGAACTGTCTCACAAGTTAATTGACCTTAATACAGTTATGTCTTTGCCTTTGATTTGGGCCACACAACTAAATTTGTGGTCAATTACAGAGCCTGTGAGAGTGAGCATGAAGGCATAATTGAAGGTTAGTCAGAGCTTGACACAAAAGGAATAGCTCTGAAATGAAAGTCCACTGTTTCTCTCTGGTTGCAGGGATGTAAACAAGCTCTCAGCTATGCAGAGTTCAAAAGGCCACCTGTGCAGGTAGCCCCAGATTTCTCTTTCTAGAGAAGTCCAGGGCAGCAGGGACACAATGTGTCCATCTCACTAAATGGATGAAAGCAACATTTTTTACATCACTAAGTTTTCCATACATTAGAAATCACACTTCTAAATAAGGAGAACTCATTTTGGTGGTTCTAGATGTTGAGTAGTCAAAATGTAGGGCTCTAATCAAGTTCAGTGTGGCTTATAGCAATTTTGATCATCAGAAAACAGCCCCAGCGGTCCTACATCAATGTGCAGCCACCTGGATAAGAAGGATTCATCATTTAAAGTTCAAATTAATGAAGTTAAATTAAATTGAGGGAGATGGGGTTGTTTAGC